>CAMZMU010000052.1:88412583-88660453 GCA_947311845.1 Poa pratensis | reverse complement strand
TTAGTTATCTTTTATGGAGAGACACCACTAGTGAATGTGGACCCTGGTCCATCTTTTACACTGATAATACAACCAACTGTAATCATGTTCCTTTTCATTCTCTGCAATTAAACACTATTTTCCACACCATACGTTTAATCCTTTGTTTTCAGCAAGCCGGTGAGATTGACAACCTCACTGTTTCGTTGGGCAAAGTAGTTTGATTGTGTTGTGTGCAGGTTCCACGTCAGCGCGTCACTGACAACCTTCAGAAGTGATTTCTTACTCCTACTGGATTGATAACCTTGGTATCTTACTGAGGGAAAACTTGCTGCTGCACTGTTTCATACCTTCCACTTGGGGTCTCCCAACGACGTGTGCTTTCACGTCATCAAGCAATATTTTTCTGGCGCCTTTGCCAGGGAGTAAGAGGATTTCTGCAAGGGAGTCTCACACTTCCAATCTCATTACTTTGTTTTTTCTTGCTTAAATATTATGTCTAGTTCTTTACTTGCTATCAATGGTGACTTTTCTTGAAACTAGTCCTATGGCTGAAAACAACATGAGAAATCTTTATGAAATTTATCTTGAGCTAGGACATGATGTGTTTGAAGAGAAAATTAAAAAACCATGGAACTTTATTTGCATGATAATACCAATGTTATTGGTATGCACTCTTTGAACATGGTTGTTGCTAATGCTATGGAAAATCTTAAGCTTGGGGAAGTTGGTAATGATTCTATTGAAATAACTCCTTTTGATAAATTTGAAGTAACAACCTCCTTGACTCAAGAAAATGAAATAACATGACGTAAAGATGTGTTCCCTATTGTTGTTTATGAAAATCCATGCTATTTTGATAAGTCTTATGATAATCCTCTATTTATGCCTAATTTGAAATGCATGGTAATGAGAAAGTTTGCTTAGAAAATGTTTATGATAAAGCTCTAGATGATGGTCCTATGTTGCTTGATAATATTATGCATTCTACTATTGAGAGTGACCAATCATCTTGTTTTAATATGTTTAAAAGTGGGTTTGAAATTTTTGATTCCACTATCTTGGAGCTTGATAAAAATTATGTGTTTGTAGATCATGAAAAGCATGCTTTATGTGATAGTTATATTGTTGATTTGTTCATGATTCTACTGAAAGTTATTATGAGAGAGGAAAATATGGTTGTAAAAGTTTTCAAGTCACTAAAACACCTCTCTTTGTGTTGAAAGTTTTAAAGTTGCATTTGTTGCATCTTCCTATGCTAGTTGCTTTACTTCAATGATTTGTTTTACTACAAGATTCCTTTGTATAGGAAGTGGGTTAGAATTAAATGTGTTTGATATTTGCCTCTTGATGCTCTTTTTTGTTTCAACTCTTATTCTTATGAGCATCATAAAATCTTCTAGCCTAGCTAAAAGACATTAAAGAAAAGCGCTTATGGGAGCAACCCATTGTTTCATTTCTGCAATTTTTCTTTTCTTTTTGAGTCAAGGAGCTGTTTACTTCTGTAACAACCCCTCTGTATCTTTATTTTCTGCATTGTTGTGCCAAGTAAGGCCTCTAATAGGAAGATGATGCTAGATTTGGATTTCTGCGCAGGAACAGATTTCTGCTGTTCACCGTATTGCTTCTGTAAAATCACAGAAAAAATTATTTAAATCTGAAATTTTGTGCGGGATACTCAGATATGTACGCATCTTTCATTAGTTTGAGTTTTTCGATTTGAGCAACGTAAGTGCCTCGAAAAAATTCGTCTTTACGGACTGTTCTGTTTTAGACAGATTTTGCCTTTTATTTTGCATTCTCTCTTTTACTAGTGTTGAGTGGAATTCTTTTTTGGTGGAAGAGCTTCACATAACATCAGTGGCAGTAGCTAATGTTTAAAAAGTAATTGTCATGTTTGTGTACTTATAGAACATGTGAGTTTTTGATTGTGCACTAACCCTCTAATGAGAATTATTCTGAGTTTGGTGTGGCGGAAGTTTTCAAGGGTCAAGAGAGGAGGATGATATAATGTGATCAAGAAGAGTGAAGAGCTTAAGCTTGGGGATGCTCCCATGGATCACCCCAGCATATTTCAAGAAGACTCAAGCGTCTAAACTTGGGGATGTCCAAGGCATCCCCTTCTTCATCAGCAACTTATCAGGTCATCTCTAGTGAATCTATATTTTAATTCTTTCACATCATATGTGCTTCACTTGGAGCGTCTGTGTGCTTTTATTTTCGTATTGTTATTTTATTTTCTGAGATCAACTTGTTGGATCCTAGCAATCTTGTTTGGGAAGAGACACACTCCGCTTTTTCATGTGAATACTCCTATTCTTCACTTATACTTGTTGAGTATTCTTGTTTAGCTACTGCTATGCTTTTAGCTCCTGTTTTTCATGCATCTCTTGTTCAGAGCTGTTAGTTCTTTTAGAAAAATACTCTTTTGTTTCATTTATAATTATTTGGAGAGTTTGTGTTGAAATAAGTTGATTGGTGTTTGGTTGGAACAGAAAATGCTGCATGTGGTAGATGGTATAATGAAAAAAGCTTACATAATCTTGTAGATCACTGTCTTGGATAATTTGATACTTGTCAATTGTTTTGAGTTATCAAGTTTTCATGTTTAAGCTTTTGTATCATGTGTTAAAACCTATTAGTGGAGAAATACCGTAAAGCTTGTTGAAATTGGTTTGTATGATTGGTATCTCTAAGGTCTAGATATTTTCTAGTAAAAGGGTTTGGTTAACAAGGAAGACAGTATAGAGTCTTATAATGCTTGCAATATGTTTTCATATGAGTCTTGTTGTACGGTTGATATC
Source organism: Poa pratensis (assembly GCA_947311845.1). NCBI lineage: Eukaryota > Viridiplantae > Streptophyta > Magnoliopsida > Poales > Poaceae > Poa > Poa pratensis. Next base: position 88,657,670 of record CAMZMU010000052.1, on the reverse strand, counting down.
ATGTGTTTACTTCAAATAACCTTGCTAGCCTAAATCTGTACTGAGAGGGAACGCTTCTCGTGCATCCAAAACCTTGAGCCAAAATCCATGCCATTTGTGTCCACCATAACTACCTATATGTGGTATTTCCTTGCCACTCCAAGTAAATTTTTCATGTGCTACATTTAAACTATTCAAAACTTTATTATTCCTTTTTGTGTCAATGTTTACCAAGCTCATGAGGACGGGGTGGATGTCTTTATGTCACCTGTCAAACAGACTTTACCACCGGACTAGTGGCATATACATCCGCTTATCCATTAATTTTGCAAAAAGAGCTGGCAAATGGGGTGCCCAGTCCCAATGAATTACAACTTTAACCGCTTAATTCTCTTCACATTTTTGCCCTGATTTATCAGACAAGCAATGATACCAGTGAAATATCTGCATGTGTAAATAAAAGAGAAAAGAGGGATGATCTACCTTGCTGGTAGAAATAACGTCCTTCATGGGAGTCGCTCTTAAAAGTCTGGTTGGCAGGGTCATATTGTACTTTTCCATTTTCTGATTCGTTGACAATTAACAAACACCTCCCAAATTTATTTTTACTCTCTATATGATTTCAAAAACTTAAAAAGCTCTAGCACATGATTTAATCCCTCTTCCCTCTGCGAAGGGACTTTCTTTTACTTTTATGTTGAGTCAGTCTTCCTACTTCTTTCTATCTCAGAAGCAAACACTAGTGTCAACTTTGGTGCAACAATTTTTATATGCTAGTATATTGTACTTATTATATTGTTTTGTGTTGACAAATATCCATGAGATATACATGTTGAAAGTTGAAAGCAATTGCTGAAGCTTAAATCTTCCTTTGTGTTGGTTAAATACCTTTTACTTAGAATCTATTGCTTTATGAGTTAACTCTTATGCAAAACTTTTTGATTCTTGTCTCGAAAGTACTATTCATGAAAAGGTTTTGCTTATATAATTCAGTTGTTTGCTCATTATCTATTTGTTAGCAAACTATAGACCACTGACCTGGATCACTTCATTCATAACATGTACTTTACAATACTATTTATCAAGATTATGATGGTAGCATGTCACCTCAGAAATTATTTTGTTTTATCGTTTTACCTACTCGAGGACGAGTAGAACTAAGCTTGGGGATTCTTGATACGTCTCAAAGTATCTATAATTTCTGATGTTCCATGTTTATATTATACCAATTGCTACATGTTTTATATTCACTTCATAGCATTTTTATGCATTTTCTGGGACTAACCTATTAACAAGATGCCACAGTGCCAGTTCCTGTTTTCTGATGTTTTTGTATTCCAGAAAAGCTGTTCTGGAAATATTCTGGAATTGGACGAAACTTGGACAGGACCTCCTATTTTTCCAACACGTACACGGAGTCCAAAGGAGAGACGGAGACGACCTAGGAGGCAGCCACACCATGGGGCGGCGTGAGCCCACCTCCTGCCGCGCCGTGGGGTGGTGTGGCCCCCTCGGTTGCCTCCAGCCGCCGCCCTTTCGCCTATATAATTCCCCCGACGCGAAAACCCTAAATACCCGAACCATTATCCACGAAAAGTTTCAGAGACACCGCCGTCGTCAACCCTAGCTCGGGAGGGTTCAGAAGCTCTTCCCGGCACCCTGTCGGAGAGGGGAATCATCACCGGAGGGCTTTACATCGCCATGCCTGCCTCCGGAGTGATGCGTGAGTAGTTCATCCTTGGACTATGGGTCCATAGCAGTAGCTAGATGGTTGTCTCTCCTCCTTGTGCTATCATGATTAGATCTTGTGAGCTGTCTATCATGATCAAGATCATATTATTGTAATGCTACATGTTGTGTTTGCTGGGATCCGATGAATATTGAATACTATGTCAAGTTGATTATCAATCTATCTTATATGTTATTTATGATCTTGCATGCTCTCCGTTACTAGTAGATGCTTTGGCCAAGTAGATGCTTTTAACTCCAAGAGGGAGTATTTATGCTAGATAGTGGGTTCAGTCTCCAGTAATCTGGGAGAGTGACAGCAACTTTTAAGGTTGTGGATGTGCTGTTGCCACTAGGGGTAAAACATCAATGCTTTGTCTAAGGATAATTGTATTGTTTACATTACACACTTTACTTAATGCAATAATATGTTGCTTGCAATTTAATACCAACGGGGAACACGGATGTCAACCTGAAGGTGGATTATTAGTCATAGATGATGTTGGATAACGGTCTATGTATCATGTTGTAATGTCCAATTGAATATCATAGAGTCATCTTGTCATATATATGCATTGTTATGCGCTCAATATTTTATCAATTGCCCAGCTGTAATTTGTTTACCCAGCATGTTAGTTATCTTTTATGGAGAGACACCACTAGTGAACTATGGATCCCAGTCCATTCTTTTACACTGATAATACAACCAACTGCAATCATTGTTCCTTTTCATTCTCTGCAATTAAACACTAGTTTCCACACCATACGTTTAATCCTTTGTTTTCAGCAAGCCGGTGAGATTGACAACCTCACTGTTTCGTTGGGGCAAAGTAGTTTGATTGTGTTGTGTGAAGGTTCCACGTCAGCGCGCCACTGACAACCTTTAGAAGTGATTTCTTACTCCTACTGGATTGATAACCTTGGTATCTTACTGAGGGAAAACTTGCTGCTGCACTGCTTCATACCTTCCTCTTGGGGTCTCCCAACGAACGTGTGCTTTCACGTCATCAGTCGTATGACGAGGAGTTCACCATCCACGGCTCACTAGAGGACAAGAGCGACATATCGAGCTCTGTGTCGGCGGAAATGCATGCAGTCGATGGGCGAGGCAGTCCGCACCGTCCTCGGACATGGCATGCAATTTGCCAGAGGTCCAACGGCCGCAGCTAACATAAAACGTCTCCGGCACCGGATGTGTTGGCGAACTGTCTGACCAAATGCCGGACCCAAAACCGAAGGAAAGGCGACTGCCGCACTTAATCCATGAAGATTAGTTGTTGTGCAAAATTTGGTTGGGCACAAGTATGGATCCGATTGGTGGAACAAAGACTCAATTTTTGGAAACATCCATAAATTTTATCATGGAAAAGAATACTTCGTGAACAAGTTTTACGGTTGCTAAACACGAAGTACACAAAGTAAATTTTCTTTACTTATTTTTTCACTTTTATTGCATTACGTCGAGTGACTCTTACATGTTAGATGGAGTTGGCCGCCAATAATCATGTCTCGACTTTATTCTTGGAATTAAACTATTGTTCATATTTTCCAACAACTCATCGCTTCTTTGGATTGCAGGATTTTAAAAACGTAGGAATAGGAAAAACACATGATTGAGATGTCATGTGAAGTGTATTCCACAGGATTGCGAAACACTGGAATTTTGCAGCAGGTGCCTTTGGATGGTGCACAGGAACTGAACATAGGAATTTAAAAAGATTGATGAGAGAGAGTAGAGAGATAGAGTGAAACTACATCGGACTTCGCATAGGAAAATTAAAATAAGTTCGAGCTCATGTTGAGAATCCTATGGAATTGGGGCCATAGGAATTTGATGGCCCCAATCCTATGATCTAAATGGCTTTCATAGGAAAAAAATCCATAGGATTCAAACTCTCCATAATTCCTATGAAAATCCTACAATCCAAAGAGGGCTGATTCATGGCAAGTGGTGGAACATTTCTAGTGGGGAGGGGAGTTGGACCTCATTACAATGGTTGGTGTTTTACCATTCATAAGGAGTTTCATAAGAGTACCAAGTCAGTCCGATCCTCCTCCCTCGCCCGCCCTGACTCATGTCCCTAGCGCTTGCGATTGTCTTAGCTTTCTTTGTTCTAGCAATTGAGATGGGACATGCCATATTTGGCTTACGCGTTGGTTTGCACATATAGTCCGGTTAGTACTATTGATCTATTAAATCTGAGACCATTTCTTATCATGTATCTAATTTATTTCTAGATTTAATAATATTGAAAATAGTTTATATGTATTCAACAAATACACAACGAAGATGTTTGAAACACATAGGAAAGGGAAATTGTATCAAGAGATTTCAAAACCTCTAACGGTCATATAATTTTTTTTTCAATACAGTTTTGGTTGCGAACTCCTATGTAGCCATATATTTGCTCAGTGAAGCTCATCATGGCTAACTTTATTAACTCCAAGATTACACGGTATATAAGCTCGCTCAAAGCATGTTAGGGGACCCAATGTCTACTCGACCTAACTACATGAACTTCTTACTAAAGGAACTAAATCTAACCGTCTCACAAGCAATGTTGTTCATCTCCCTTAGGAAATGGTTCAATTCGGCTTTCCTGGGTCTCTTGCATTAACTCCACACCATGGGTCTAAATAGCTGCAGCTTGGCCCCACCATTGGACTCGACTCCATAGAGCATCTACCACCTTCAAATTTTACCAGCATGCACCGCATGCAATGTAATTTGCAAGATCAAGGCATACTGCAGAGTTCGGACTTCTGCCATCTTTGCATTAGTCGCCTAGGACAAGTACTCGCTTGTGATGGCAATAAAGTTGCCTTGGGCATCGTAATGCCCCCACCTGAGCCTTTAGCGATGTCAAGGGCATATCCATGTTGAGGAGAGTGAGGGCTCAATTTTTCAAATTTTGGTTGTACTTATAGAAAAACCACCAAAAATTCTTAGAATTTATTAAACCATGCCCCACTCAAATTCTTTGCCCCTAATTTTATTTGTTGATCAGTGGTTAAACGTTATAAACAACACTAATTGCATTACTATAATTTTAATTGAAGCTGTTACGCAACACTAAGTGGCGTATTTGATATACGAGTACCACACCGATAAGGCTCGTATATTCATTGCAAAGGGCCTAGAGAGGTGGTGGTGCGCCATGTGAACAAGCAACAATTTCATTTTGGCGCCGTGATGTAGGCCAAGAAAAGTTTCAAAAAAAATGTAGGCCAAGAAATAAGAAAAGTTTGAGCTCCCTGTCAAAAATTAAAGCGAAGATGAACGTACGAAACAGATGAGATGGTTAACATGAGGATTGATGGCATTTTAAGATGTCAAAAAATTCTAAACAAAAAATTGGTATTTACGCCCACATATTCTACGTTTGTACCTAGAGTTTAGTGAAAAATGATATTTTTGTGGCGTGTGTAGAAAAGACAAATTTCATTTTTAACGAAACTTTTTGTGCGAACATGAATATTCTGGTGTATGTCCGAAATTTTTGTTTACGTTTTTGACACTTTGAAAATATTTAAAATTATATTACGTAAGGGTGCATCTACACCTACTACCCGAAACACCGTGTCCGCTAATAATCGTATTTTTCTTAAAAGATTTTTTTGGTAACACGAGCTTCTTGATTAGGATCGCACCCGATATGTTGTATGGGATCTGCTTGCCGAAAGGGTCGCTGCAGAGTGCAGAGTGCAAAGCACAAAAAAAGGATTTGCTAATTGAAAGGACATGAGTCTTCTAATCTAAGTTTTGGGTGTTTGTTAACAACATAAGTGATGATCTTACCGCGTGCTAAAGTACTACAGGTACAATTGATGAAATGCACATGACAATGGTTGACCCCTCAAGAAGGAAAAAGATCGAAGCCGGTGTCACGTAGATTTAATTTATTGAGTCATAGGGAAGTCGTACTATCAAGAGGGGTTACTCTTTGGAAAGCTTGGGGAAATCTTTTGTATACCCACAAACCATATTTGCACCCACAGCCTTCCTACAACCTTGGTGGAAATAGACAGGAAATAGATCTACTGAAAAACAGGCCAATCTGGACGAAATCCGAATGGTTCGGATTTGGTCCGGAATTCCGGATGATGTCGGATTATTCTGACCGACTCGGAATTCCGAGTCAAATCCGGATGCATTCCGAATTGCACGATTCTGTCCTAAACGGCTAGTTTTTCAGTGGACCTATTTAAGGCACCTCTTCTTCTCCAAGAGAGGCACCCGACCAGAATCTTTTCCCACCATTGTTGCGAGCTTCATCTTCCTAGATCTCTCTCCCTACTCACTCAAACACCTTGTCCTTCTAGGACTTGGGAAAGTTGACCTAGATCTACACTTCCACCAAAGCGATTTGATTTCCCCATCCATTCCTTTGAGGAACTTGTTACTCTTGGGTTCGTTGGATCCCTAGACGGTCGTGGTCGTTCTTGTGGCTTTGGAAGCCACGGGGACTAGCCGGGAGCCTCCAATTGAGTTGTGGAGTCGTGCCCCGGCCTTGTGATTCTTGTGGCTTTGGGAGCCGCGGGAATTTGGTGAGAGCCTCCAATTCGGTTGTGGAGTGTGCCTCATCCTTGTAAAAGTTTGTTGCCGACATCGAGGGCATCATATATTGGCTCGTGGAACTCCTCATTGGAGGATAACACGAGGGAGATATGGTGTGCCATATCAAGGCTACTCGGAGTTCACTTTGTGACTTCGCACCGCTCCAACGGAGACGTAGCTTCCATTGGAAAGTGAACTCCGGTGAAACATCTCCGCGTCACCGTGTGGTTATCTCTTAACCTTTCTTTACTTGTATTGCTAGCTTATCTTATTTAGAATATCTTTCTATCTTGTATTTTGCTCATCATATAGGATTGTTCACCTAGTTGCATATCTAGAGAACTTATATTTGAGCAAAGCCTTAATTTGATTAAAAGAAAAAGGAAATTTGTAGTTGCCTATTCACCCCCCCCCCCCTCTAGTCAACCTACTCGATCCTTTCACTAATTCTCATTCAGCTGAGAAATAACTTAAGTCCCAGTCAACTCCCTAACCGTCCGATCTAGTGTTGAGATTCGTGATATCGTTTGTCGTAACCAGGCGACCTGTGCGCGCTAAGCTCGGAGGTATGTACGTGTATGGGCCTCTTTTTTCCCTCTTTTTTTCTCTACCATGCTTGGAGGTACGCATGTGTCTGGGCCTTTTTCTTAATTTCTATCTCTACCGTCTCTTCTCATGGGCTTTTTCCTTTTTCTTTTTGTGTCTAAAAGTTGGCCCTATATCTAAGCGTGTGATTTTCTTTTGTGTGTTATGTTATTTGGCTTTTTGAAAGGGAGCAAGGTACAGTTATATTTTTATTTTGTATTTTTTTTGTGCTTATTTTTTTTCTTCTCATTATAATTCCCATTTCCTTTATTAAATCTCCTGTGGGGTTGTGATGAGGACATCCCTTGTTCTTTACCATCTTCTCCTATTGTTGATGTTGCTATACAAGACAAAGCTAATGAAGTGAGGATTGGACCAATGACAAGAGCTAGAACCAAGTTACTTGAGCAACAGGTGAACTCACTCTTAGTTGAATATGATGTTTGTGTTGATGAGAATTTTATACTGCCTAAGTCTATGCATTTATGTATGATCAGGTTTATTAATAACACAAGCATTGGAGGAGGCGAGGAGCTACAGCAAGGAGAAGAACATTCACTGATTTCCAATATCAGCAAGAGCGCGAGGGAGGAGAGGGAGGCAGGCGCACAAGGGAACGTCAAGGAAATCAGCCACGCTTGAAGACCATCGAGGTGGCGCACTAGGACAGCCAATGATACGGTGTTTATACGTCTAAGGTGCACCACACGAGTTAGGCCTGCGTGCCATGTTAGGCCGAACCCTCCATGGGTCGGTTTGTATCAGTCTGAGTCGAACCAGGTTTGGGTTCAGGTCCGAATTGAGTCCTAGTTTCGGCCAGCCCCTTTAAATAGCCAAGGGCTGCGCCATAGAGAAGTAGACCACGTTTAAAGATAAACCCTAGATCGAATTGCTTGAAGCTTTCATCTATATTCGAGTTCCTCTGTGTTGCGCTCGGGAATTCAACCTCTCCACTGTGTTGCGCTCTGAAGATTATTGTTACCGAAGTTTGAGTGTGATCTGTCGTTCCACTGGGAATTGGGAGATTGAAGAACCGCTCGTGGTCGGCGGCTACGTTGCGCAAGCGTGTGGTGTTGCGAATATCCATTGGGTTGAAGAGCTGTTGCATTGGCAACAGGGGAGCAGCCGGAGAGTTCGAGAGCATCTCGCGAGTTATCTACATATCCATCATCTATCCATCATCGGCTCACTGAGAAGATCGGGCAACCCCTTATCATCTTGGTATCAGAGCTCCAGCGTTTACTTGGTGAGCATCCACAAATCCATCCCGTAGATTTACTGTTTTTCGTCCTATACAGAAAAAGCCCCACAAAAATATTAGGTTTAGATTTCGCCATAACCCTAGATTGCATCGGTTTACAAGTTTTAGTTGCTGGTCGTTTATTTTCCTTTGCGTACCTTTTCTTGTCCGAGTCGTAGAAGTCTAGGTTTCTGTTAGTTTCGTTGTTTGCATGTTGAGTCGGAGTCTAAACAGAAAAATACCAAAAAGAGTCGAATCCGAGTTTGGGTTGGTTTTCGCGACGCGTTTCGGCCGCGACGCGTTTCCGAGTTGTTTCCTGTTATTTTTGTTTCGTTGATCCGAGTCCATATAGAGTCCCTTTTCCTGTCCGTTTTGCAACCCTAGCAAGCCTTTTTCTGGTGTAGGAACTTACCTACGAGACTAGCATATTCTTTGCTCTAGGGCTGCTCAATTAGGCAAGTTTTGTGTGCACGTTTCTCTTCGGTTTGTGAAAATTTCTCGCGGTGCGACAAGTTGTGGACTGTCCGAAGAGGAGAGAGAAAAGAGAAATTTTTCTAGAGAAAATTTCTCGCGGTGCGACAAGTTGTGGACAAGTCAATTTTTCCTGTAGCTACAGTGCCCGAACGTTGACTACATTGCTGGTTTGGTAAAATAGAAAAGAAATATAAAAAAATATGAGAAAAGAGAAATTGGAAAAGAAGCTGAAAGTTATTGACTGTGGAGCTGTTTTTCGTGATGTTGCATACTAGTAGAGTTGAGCAATCTTGTGCCCTGATTTGTGAGCTTGTGCTAGTGTCTCTCTTGTGCTTTTGCAACACCGAGCATTACTCCGATACATCTTTTTTTTAGCTCTTTTTCATAGTTGCAATTGCCCTGTTTATCTCCACCGTGTGCGTTTCCTGAGTGTGTCATACGATCAGCACTAGGATTTGTAAATTGGTGTAGTTAGGTATCCCTACCAAGCTCCACTAAATACCCTGGTTTTGTTGTGTGACACTTTGATACCCATAATATTCGCTGCATCACATCCGTGCACGTACTGCTCATACAAGTTAGTAAGCTGTCCTAATTCACTTTGGAACGGTAAGATCCATTCTTTCTTTCGGTTTTGAGTGAGTTGAGAGTTTTCCACATATTACATATATTCTTGTGTGCACTAATCATGTCTTCAGATGAGGAAAGAGATAGTGTGGTGAGGCAAACGAAGGCTGGAACAGCGACTGTTTCTTGGAGAGAGTATGAGGCTCTTCGTGATCACTTATCCCGGCAGTTCAGCAACCAGTGTGATAAGATACAATCTGATTTGACTGCCACGGATGTGAAGCTTGAGACTGTGCTACAAACAGCTAATGATTATGCGGCTACGTTGACTACCATACAGGCGAATCTTGCTACTTTGACTCGTGCCGTGCAGGGGTTGACGCAGCGTCAGAACCAGCCAGCGGATGATGCAAGTGTTCATGGTAATCATGGAGATGACATTGATGCTGAGGAGTTTGCGGAGGATGACCCTGCTCGGATGCCACATGCTAATGTTGGGCGTGGCGTCGGTAGAGGTGATGTACCTCCTGGTCGAGGCTTTGCGCCTATTGGTGCGCGCCGTAATCTTGGTCATGCAGCCCTTGGTGATGATGATGTGCTGGGCAAACCTAAATTCAGCATTCCTAAATTTGAAGGTTCTATTGACGTGGAAGAATACATCAATTGGGAGCTGAAGATGGAGAAATTATGGCGTTTGCATGACTGTACTGAAGATAGAAAGATCAAGCTCGCATCTTCTGAGTTTGATGGGTATGCTTTGCTGTGGTGGGACGGACTTGTGAATGCCAGGCGTGATGCTAATGACGTGCCCATCCTTTCTTGGCACGAGATGAAGGCAGAGATGCGACATCGTTTTATCCCTCGTAATTACATTTGTTCTTTATATGACAAGTTGCAGAATTTGAAGCAAGGCACCCTGTCCGTCGATGAGTACTACAAGGAGATGGAGATGATCATGTAGCGTGCTAAAGTGCGAGAAGAACCTGAACAAACCATGCAGCGTTTCTTATCAGGTTTGAGTGTTAGTATCAAGCGAATTGTGCGTCATCATCAATATGGCGATGTACAAGATTTGTTGCATCAAGCACGTGAAGCTGAGTTACAGTTGGCCGAAGATGCCAAATATGCGCCTCGTTCTTCCTATGGTCGAGGTAGTTTTACACCACGGACTACACCTAGTGCGGTATCGCCTAGTCCTGCTGCTAGTTTCCGTGGTCCTGCTACACCCTCCAAATCAGTTTCGGTTGCCCCTCCTGCTAAACCGGCACCGCAGCCTGTAGCTAGTGGTACGGGTCCTTCTAGTTCTACAGCCCGCACACGTGATATGAATTGCCATACGTGTGGAGGCAAGGGTCACTTCAAGCGTGACTGTCCAAATAAAAAGGTGATGTTGATCAATGGGGACACGGGAGAATATAAGAGTGGTGATGAGGCTGATCCTGATTCGCCGGAGGAAACTCAAGATGGCTTACATTATGCTGATGCTACACACTTGCCATCTATTGTTTGCACACCTAGAGCCTTGAGTGTTACACCTAGTCCTGCGGAACAGCGCTGCAATTTGTTTCAAACAAGAGCTGCTGTTGGTAATGGTCGGTCGTGCAAAGTGATAATTGATGGTGGCAGCTACCACAATTTGGCTAGTAAAGAGCTTTGTCAGAAACTGAAATTGAAATATTTACCGCACCCACATCCGTATTTTATTCAGTGGTTGACGGATAGTGGAGAAGTGAAGATCAATCATATCGTGCGTATTGAGTTTCAGATTGGACCGTATAAGGAAACCGTTGAGTGTGATGTAGTTCCTATGACGGTGTGCCATTTATTGTTGGGACGTCCTTGGCAATATGATCGTGATGTACGTCACAATGGGAGATCCAACACGTATCAGCTCAATTGGCACGGCAAGGAGATTCTTTTGAGACCTTTGACACCGCAAGACATTGTAAATGATTCACGTCAAAAAGTTGAGGTTCACCGTGAGGATGAGAGTGAGAGATTAGCTAGTCGAGAGACTCCACCTTCGGTGAGTGAGAGCCACCAGCCAAATTCGAGTGGTAAAAAGAAATGTGAGGGAGAGAAGAAATATACAATGTTAGCCACCAAATCTGATTTGAGAGAGTTTCGTGAGGATCCCACTCTAGTACCCATTGTGCTTATGTGCAAGGGGGAAATTCTTGTTTCTAACAACATGACCCCTCTCTCTATTGGTGTTTCTGATGTTTTGCAGGATTTTGGTGACGTTTTTCCGGAGGAAGTGCCCGCTGGTTTGCCACCAATGCGGGGTATTGAGCATCAAATTGACTTGATTCCAGGAGCTACACTTCCAAACCGAGCTCCCTATAGGACCAACCCCGAGGAGACAAAGGAGATACAGCGACAAGTACAAGAGCTTCTTGACAAAGGGTATATTCGTGTGAGCTTAAGCCCTTGTGCTGTTCCTGTAAGAAAGATGGTACATGGCGCATGTGTGTAGATTGTAGAGCGATTAATAACATCACTATTCGTTATCGTCACCCTATTCCACGCTTGGATGACATGTTAGATGAATTAAGTGGTGCTCCTATTTTCTCTAAAATTGATTTGCGTAGTGGTTATCATCAAATTAGGATGAAAGAAGGAGATGAATGGAAAACTGCCTTTAAAACAAAATTCGGTTTATATGAGTGGTTAGTGATGCCTTTTGGTTTAACTAATGCACCTATTACTTTCATGAGATTAATGAATCATGTTTTGAGGCATTTCATTGGAAAATTTGTGGTAGTATATTTTGATGACATATTAATTTATAGCCACAACGAAACTGAACATATTGATCATATTCGACAAGTTTTGCAAGTGCTGCGTGATAATAAGCTCTATGGTAATCTTGAGAAATGCACGTTTTGCAAAGACAAGGTCATATTTCTGGGATTTGTTGTTTCTAAGCATGGGGTCGAGGTAGATGAATCTAAAATTGAAGCTATTAAAAATTGGCCTACCCCCATGAATCTGAGTCAATTACGAAGCTTTCTTGGTCTTGCTGGTTTTTATAGACGCTTTGTGCGAGATTTTAGTACTATTGCTGCAGCCTTGAATGATCTTACTAAGAAAGGTGTTGCATTTGTTTGGGGCGCTGCCCAAGATGCTGCATTTGATGAATTGAAATGTTGTTTGATTTCTGCACCTTTGCTTATGCTTCCTAATTTCAATAAGCAATTTGATATTGAATGTGACGCTAGTGGCATTGGAATAGGAGGTGTGTTGATGCAAGAGGGAAAACCAATTGCATATTTTTCTGAAAAATTGAATGGTGCACAATTGAACTATCCTGTTTATGATAAAGAATTGTATGCGCTTGTTCGTGCTCTTGAGGTTTGGCAACATTATTTGTGGCCAAAAGAATTTATCATACATTCTGATCATGAGGCTTTGAAATTTTTGAAGTGCCAAATAATCTTAATAAACGTCATGCTAAATGGGTTGAATTCATTGAATCTTTCCCATACATTATTAAGTATAAGAAGGGCCAAGAAAACGTTGTTGCTGATGCACTCTCTAGGAAAAACATGCTTTTGACACACTTGATGTTCAAGTTTCGGGTTTAGAGAGTTTGCGTGCTTTATATGCTAATGATACTGATTTTTCCATGCCTTTTGCTAAGTGTTCTGCTGTGAAAGCTTGGGAAAAATACCATATGCATGATGGATACTTGTTTAGAGCTAACAAATTATGTGTACCAGAATCGTCTGTGCGTTTGCTGTTATTGCAGGAATCACATGTGGCAGTTTGATGGGACACTTTGGACGTGAGAAGACGTTGTTGATGTTGGCTGATCACTTTTATTGGCCACGAATGAGGCGTGATGTGGACAGGTTTGTTAAGCGTTGTATCACTTGCAACAAGGCAAAGTCCAAACTGAAGCCTCATGGTTTGTATACTCCTCTTCCTGCACCTACAACTCCATGGGCGGACATAAGCATGGATTTCGTATTCGGATTGCCTAGAACCAGGAGAGGACATGATTCTATTTTTGTGGTAGTGGATCGATTTTCTAAGATGGCTCATTTTATTGCCTGCCACAAAAGCGACGATGCATCGCATATTGCTAACCTGTTTTTCAGGGAGATCGTGCGCATACATGGAGTACCCAAGACGATCGTTTCTGACCGTGATGTGAAGTTCATGAGCTACTTCTGGAAGACACTTTGGGGCAAGCTGGGAACGAAGCTGCTGTTTAGTACAACTTGTCATCCCCAAACTGATGCCAGACGGAGGTGGTGAACCGCACACTTTCGGCGTTACTGCGGACAATGATCAAGAAAAATCTGCGCGTGTGGGAGGAGTGTTTGCCGCATGTGGAGTTTGCATATAACAGGGCGGTACACTCGACCACGCAATTGTGTCCGTTTGAGGTGGTCTATGGTTTTAAACCCATTACACCACTTGATTTCTGCCGCTTCCAATTCAAGAACGTGTCAACATGGAGGCATCGAAGCGAGCAGATTTTGTGAGGAAGATACATGAGAAGACTAAAGAGGCTATCGAGAAGAAAGGCAAGTACAATGCTGATCGTGTTAACAAGAAAAGAAAGGAGGTGATTTTTCAGCCCGGCAACATGGTTTGGGTGCACTTTCGCAAGGACAGATTTCCTGTTCAGCGCAAGTCTAAATTGATGCCACGTGGTGATGGTCCTTTCAAGGTTCTTGCGAAGATAAATGATAATGCATACAAGATAGATCTTCCTACAATTGAGTTTGGCGTGAGTAATACGTTCAATGTTGCTGATTTGACGCCATTTGCTGGAGAAGACCTTGACGCGTCGAGGACGACGCCTTTTCAAGGGGGGGAGGATGATGAGGAGATCCCTAGTTCTTTACCATCTTCTCCTATTGTTGATGTTGCTGTACAAGACAAAGCTAATAAAGTGAGGATTGGACCAATGACAAGAGCTAGAACCAAGTTACTTGAGCAACAGGTGAACTCACTCTTAGTTGAATATGATGTTTGTGTTGATGAGAATTTTATACTGCCTAAGTCTATGCATTTATGTATGATCAGGTTTATTAATAACACAAGCATTGGAGGAGGCGAGGAGCTACAGCAAGGAGAAGAACATTCACTGATTTCCAATATCAGCAAGTGCGCGAGGGAGGAGAGGGAGGCAGGCGCACAAGGGAACGTCAAGGAAATCAGCCACGCTTGAAGACCATCGAGGTGGCACACTAGGACAGCCAATGATGCGGTGTTTATACGTCTAAGGTGCACCACACGAGTTAGGCCTGCGTGCCATGTTAGGCCGAACCCTCCATGGGTCGGTTTGTATCAGTCTGAGTCGAACCAGGTTTGGGTTCAGGTCCGAATTGAGTCCTAGTTTCGGCCAACCCCTTTAAATAGCCAAGGTGAAAGGACACGGATGTCGCCTAGAGGGGGGGTGAATAGGCGATTAAAATTCTTTATGGTTTAGGCTTGAATAAATGCGGAATAAAACTAGCGTTTAATTTATCAAGCACGAAACCTAAACAAGCTAGGTTAACCTATGTGCACCAACAACTTATGCTAAACAAGATAAGCAAATATGTGATAGCAAGATATATTACTTCAAGCTCGATGGCTATCACACAGTAAATAGCATAAGTAAGAAGCTCGGGTATAGAAATACCGAGGCACTTGGAGACGATGATTTATCCCGAAGTTCACTTCCCAATGGAAGCTACGTCTCCGTTGGAGCGGTGCGGAGTCACAAAGTGATCCCCGAATAGCCGTCAAATGGCACACCGTAATCTCCTTCGTGCCTCCACCAATGCGGAGTGCCATGATCCACTATGGGACACTTGAGGGTGGTCACCGAACCCGTACAAGGATGAGGCACACTCCACAACTTAATTGGAGGCTCTCACCGAATTCCCGCGGCTCCCAAAGCCACAAGAATCACAAGGTTGGGGCGCGACTCCACAACTTAATTGGAGGCTCCCAACAATCCCGCGAGCCACCAAAACTCCGAGATCAACTAGGACCGTCTAGGGCACTCCAAGTACCCAAGAGGACAAGCTCTAGGGCACCCCAAGTACCCAAGAGTAACAAGCTTCTCAACTTCGATTTCCACGTATCACCGTGGAGAACTCAAACCGATGCAACCGATGCAATGGGCAAGAACACAAGAAGTGCTCAAAATCCTTCACTCTCAAATCCCACCAAAGCAACTAATGCTATTGGGGGGAGAAGAGAGGAAGAACAAAGAGGAACACCAAATCCCTCAAAGATCTAGAACCAAAAGCTTCCCCTCACTTAGAGGAGAGATTGATTGGTGGAATGGTGGATCTAGATCTCCTCTCTCTTTTCCCTCTAATTGGAGGCAAGAATCATGGAGGAATAGAGAGATAGCAAGCTCAAAGAAGGTCAACAATGGGGGAAAAAATGAGCTCAAGAACTATCTCCTTTGGGGAAGAAGGGGGGGGCCTTTTATAGGTCCCCACGAAAAAGAGTCGTTGCAGTCCAGAAAACATAGGATTATCCGATTCAACTTTTACAGGATAATCCGATTGACAGGATTATCCGATTCAAGTTTTACAGGATAATCCGATTGACAGGATTATCCGATTCAACTGTTACAGGATAATCCGATTGATTCCAGTGCGCAACCAAACAAGTCCTTAGCCGTTTTCGCGAGAAAACTTAAGAATCGGATATTCCGAATCAGCCTTGATCGAATATTCCGAAAAGCTCCAGTATGCATTGTCTTTAAAGTCCTTAGCCGAATTCGAGCAATCTTGAGAATCGGATAATCCGAATCAAAGTTGATCGGATAATCCGATTCCCCTGTTTGAGCAAAACAGACAGAAACAGCAAAACCTGAAATGCAATAACTTTCTCGTTCGAACTCCAAAACAGGTGAATCCAATTCTGTTGGAAAGGTAGCGACAAGAGCTGTACTACAAAAATATTAAGGGTCACAAATATAGAGGGGATACCACACATGGGAAGGTGTGGACCCTATCTCGAAGGTGGACCGATAATATTTCCAACCAGAAAACGCAACAAGTTTTCCATACGAAATCCGTTTTCGGAGAACTTGGGCTTGTCATGAAGATCACAACAAGCACCAAAACCCAACAAGGAGAAAATCCAAATAAGAACCAAGAAAGATGATGAAGGCAAGTATGCAAAGGTTTGAGCTCTCTCCAACTGATACGCTAAACTCAATCGAGAGCCCCTCTTGATAGTACGGTATCTATCCTATAACCCGGTCTCCCAATTAGTACCACGAGACCGGTAAAATAGAAACCCTATCATACCTTTGCCTTGCGCATTCCACTTGAGCTAGATGACGTCGATCTTGATCTCTTCAAGTGGACCACCTTTCTTGATTGCGCTTCGCTTGGTGAAGACTCAAACATTGCTCCCCCATACTCCACTATGGGAGAGCCTCTCTTAGGCACATCTTCACATGAACATTATCTCTAAATGGGTGACAAGCTTCAAGCCTAGGATTTCTTCGAGATGCTCCTCTTGAACTTGCGCTTCTCAACATTGATGACGAACACCACTTGACGTCATCGATCATGGGCCATATGAAATCTTCATTTGATGCAAGCCCATAGAAAGATACCTAACCACACATAGAAATGCTACACACATATCATGGGTTAGTTCACAAAGCTATATGGACAATTGCTTACCATACCAAGAGATACATGATCCCACTTGGTACATCTTGTAGCTTTGTGTGTTGATCAATACTTGATCAACCTTGTATCTTTTCTTCTCTTTTCAATAGATGATGTCTTGAAGATAACCATGAATGATCACATAATTCTTTTCTTCTAGACATACTTGCAATATGCTCAACTCGATGATCTTGATGCCAAATACTTCATTATATCAATATATTCATGGCATCAACCTTGAATCCAACATATGGAGTTCAAGCATGGTCTATGGACAAACACTACAAGTACAACTCAATGCAACCATTAGTCCATAGGGATTGTCATTAATTACCAAAACCACACATGGGGGCGCCATGCCCTTTCAATCTCCCCCATTTTGGTAATTGATGACAATCTCTTTTACAAGGGTTTATATAATGAATTAAGCAACCATGCAAATCAACAAGCATGGATGCATGAGCATGAAAGGTAAATGCTTATGAACAAAACAAAAGCATAAACCAAATTCCCTTAAACCCTATAAAACTTCTCCCCCATTGGCATCCATTTCCAAAATGGGCGAAAAATCTTAGAAGGTCAATATAGTATGAGCTCCCCCATAACGTGTGCATTTCTCAAAATATGAGTGAAATCAAATACACATATCCAATGACGAATAGTTGGAGAGAGCACAAACTATATTGAGGATCCAAAGATTGCAAAAGAATGATATGGAAAACTTTTTACAATTCTCCAAATAAAAAGTAAGCAATCAAAAAGATCCACTAACCAAATAAACACAAGATATTATGATTTGAGCAAAAGAGTGTTTTAAAGAAAATAGAGGAGCTCCCCAATATTTGTACACAATTTAGAATTATTGTATTTGAATACAAGGTGTCCAAACATGGAATCCTCACTCCTCCGGTATCCTCTAAAACACAAAAACAAATGAATTCACAAGCTCAATAAGATGCAAATGAAAAACAAAGCTTGTGACATATCCCATGGTGAAGATTATTGGCTTGAAAGACAAGCAAGATATTCACCAAGATGAGAGCACCAAGATGTGACAAAATAGGATATGCACTCATAAATCAAATTCTTTTCGGAGTCACGCCAAAGAATCAAAAACGGAGTAAAAGAGGTGACACCGAAGAATTAGGATATCGAGTAAAGATGTAATTTCTCTCATGTATATAAGTTTCTAAGTGTCCACAAAGAAACATGTACACATAAAATTAGTTACTAAGGAAAAGAAACACGATATCCAAAGGGAAGTCATAAATATACACATATGATGTTTGTTTAGGATCATAGCCCATAGCTCAATATTCTCATATTGTATAATAATGAACTTCAAATTCAACCTCAACACAAGCATCACAAATATCACTAAGGGAAAGGAGATAGTTGGGACGCGTTGAGGAAAGCAACAAGTATCATAAGAGCTATATTGAATTTGCAATAGCTACAACAAAAGCAAATAAATACTTTTCATGCCATGATGCAACCTACACAAGGTTGGATGCTAGAAAAGTATGCATGAGGGTGAATACTTGTTACCGAGATGACATTGGGTTGATGTAGTAGATAAAATTTCATCAACCATCCTCGCTTGGCTCCAATAAGCATGTGGTGAAGAACTTTCATTGTAAATGAGACAAGCATCCAATGCATCTCCATGTACCTAAAACACATTCAAGTAAAATTGTTCCCAAACTAATTGGGTCCAAGTAGTTAGTCAAACTACAATACATAGAAGGAACTCCACATAAATATGTGCATATAGATATGAAATTGAATTTCATGCACATCTTAGCCGATTTAGGATTCCGTGGAGTTTCCCCTATATATTGGCACAAAGAAGGAAAGCATGCCATAAAATAAACATGTAGTAGATATGCATGCCTATGACCTTCAATAACCAAAGGGAGATACAATTTGGACAAATATTAAGAGATCAAAGAGGGTCCAAATTATATCAAAGATCCAAATCAAAAATTGATTTAGAGAAGCCAATTGAAACTAAAAGCAAATCAACACATAATTGATAAGATACCAATTGGATAAAATATCAAAAAAAAATAAGATACCAATTAATCAATATATAAAAGGACTAGATATCAAATTTCCAAAAGAGATACCAAAAGAGAGAGAGATGTTAATCAACGAATGATATAACCCACTCCCAAAGAGAGATGCCAATTGGGACAAACTCTCAAAAAGAAAGAGCGGGGTTCCAACAAATAAACCACACCCTCTACACTTTTCATGATGGTACAAAGTACCAAGCCAAAAAGGTTTGTCTTCCATGAGACATGTCATCGGGATCAAAGACCAATGGAAAGGATCAAATAAAATAGAATATAAATAGTGTTTAAAAAGATACATGATAGCTCTCCCAACAAAAGTGCATTATTTTATGATCTTGTATTTGAATACACAATGCACACACATGGAATCATCGCTCTCAAATATCTATTCAAACACTAGTCATATATCAAGAAAAAGCAATAAGATCCAATACTAATGAAAATATAAGTTGTACTCAATATAGGATAGCTCACCCAAGAATAGTGCATTATCTATAAGTAGCCTTTGAATGCAAGGTGCACAATGATGGGATCAATGCCTCTCCTACACCAAATAAAACACTAGGAAAGTTTGAGTAAAGCAAAATGATCCACAAGAGGTAAGGAAGACAAGGAGTTAAATCACATTAATTTTTGGCAAGAAATAAGGCAATAAAATCAAGAGCCAATGAAGATGATCTACAAATTTCACCACAATTATGAGTATCACTTGTCATGGACAAGGAGTATATGTAGAAATTTCGGTGGTATATTGGATTGAATTCAAGATCATCTTCACAACAATAAGCATGGCAAGGATAAGATTTAAGCGCGATGCTTATGTAGATAAATGTTCTTGATAGCTTCAAATATTCACGCGATAATGCAAAGCAACTACAAAGAGTGCTTTGAAGCAATCGGTTTCCAAAGAGATATATGAGAACATATTAGAGGAAAACCTTACCAAGAACATTCATCACAAACAAGATCCAAAGTGTGA
Organism: Poa pratensis; assembly: GCA_947311845.1. NCBI lineage: Eukaryota > Viridiplantae > Streptophyta > Magnoliopsida > Poales > Poaceae > Poa > Poa pratensis. Next base: position 88,637,836 of record CAMZMU010000052.1, on the reverse strand, counting down.
GTAAGTAAAAACATTTAAGCAAATGGGAACTTGTTTGAGAAACATGCCACAAGGAATAAGATAATTACAATATCAATTCTAGGTGGCAATACCTCACATGTTCACATTGTCTAGGTTTGTAATATGCACATAGCTTATTACTCCCCCATAATGTGATAATCCATTTATTCTCCACAAGAGGCAAGTAAAACCAACTAGAGATGATTAATGAACATTATAGAATTTGAATTTCTCATGAGAATGACATACCATATAGAGACTAGATAAATTGATATATCAACACTAAGTGGTATTCTCATGTACACATTTTTAGGATTGTGAAGTGCCAAGCATATCACTCCCCAAAATGGGATAGTCCATTAATCTCTCAAAAGAGCCAATTAAGATATAAGCAAGTTGATAAAAGGCTCAACATCACACATACATGGTGTGCAAACCAACATACACATACTTGATTACTCAAGATAAGTAAGTAGAGAGCACAATATACAAACACTAGCAAGGTACAAAACCAAACACATGCAAGGGTGCAAGCAACTTTCAATGTATATATGATTTAAATACAAGTTACCGCAAGGAGGAACATTGGATATGAGATAGAACAATATAATCCAAATGACTTGGCTTGAGAGAATATAATTGATGAAGATCCCTTAATTCTTCATGATGTAGCCAAGTCTCCAATGCCCTCCACACACCTATTGATCAAGTTTTAGCTTGTTGGTCCCCAACCAAGTTGGGTCCTAAGAGGTTAGTCACAATAGGCTTGGCAACCCAAATGGTTCTTTTCTTGACACCACTTTGAGTACCAACATATTTGGCAAACACATTGCCAACCTTATCCTTCCTAATAGAATAAACATTATCAATTATGATAGGGTTGGATAAGTACCACTAGTGCATGAAGAAGCAAAGTGACCCTTCTCACGGCATAAGTAGCAACATTTGCTTCCTCCTTTCTTCTTTGTTGAATCTCAACTTGAGAAGGAATAGCTTGATTCTTCTTGGGAAGGGCCGTTCTTCACTTGGGGAACTTTAGTTTGAACTTGAGGCATCTTCCCTTGTTGCTTCTCACTAAGAGACTTCTTCTTCAAAGGGCAAGATCTAACATGGTGCCCTTCAACTTTGCACTTGAAGCAAACAATCTTGGCCAAATTCTTGACTTGTTCATGGCCCTTCTTTTTCTTGTTATACTTGGACTTGTTCTTGTTATTGGAGTTGAATCCAAGTCCACTCTTGTCATTGGGGCGTCTTTGCACACTCAACATGTTGTCAAGTGTGGGCTTCCCATCATGACGCTTTTCCAAGTCTTTCTTCAAAGAAGTGACTTGGGCCTTGAGCTCTTTTAATTCCTCTACATGGTTAGTATCAACAAAAACACTAGAGGAAGTTGAAGCTTCATTGTTAGAGCAACAAGGCATGGAAAGTAATTCATCACAAGATGTAGCAATATTATGAGTGGATGAATTACTAGGACTAGCACATGGCAATAAAGCATTTTGAGTAGAGTTGTGCCATTGTCCACATGAGGCTCACAAGATTTCACCTTTGTAATAATAGCCTCATGAGCTAACTTTAGCTTATCATAGGAGACTAGAATCCTCATGAGAGCTCGAGAGCTTTTCATGGCTTTCTTCCAATTTCCCATATTTGCTAGATAGCAATGCAAGTTGAGCCCTTAGCTCAACATTCTCCGTTAATATGGATGCTTCACAAGAGATAGAGTTAGTAGCACAAGCATCATTATTTATGACAATAGGAGAAAGTAACTTGGCAAGCTCTTTAGAGTGAGAAGCTTTAAGTTGCGCATGAGACTCGGTGAGTTTGATGAGCTCACCCTTAATGACCCTAGAGCCATTATCTAGGTGCTCAAAATCCTCAAGGAGTTTGGCATGTGCATCTATAAGCTTACCATTTGTTATTTTGAAGTCATTTGCCACTTTAAGAGATCTATCATGGGATCCCTTTACTCTAGAAAGTTCGAGAGCAAAAGTTTCCTCAAGAGTCTCCTTGGTGGATTGTTCTTCTTCAAGAGCTTCCTTGAGATCGGCGATCTCTTCCGCATACTTGTATTCGCGGTTAAGCTTTCATCAATGTGAGCTTCCAACTCCTCAATGGTAAGTTTGCGCTCAACAAGGGTAGACATGATTTCTAAGAAGTTAGCACGAGCATCTTTATTCTTTGAAAGAGAAAGAATAACCATTTTACCCTTCTCGAGTATGGAAGCATCATTATCATTTTGTTCATTTTCCTCATCACTATCATCATGAGATATATTGGGATCCAAAGTAGGAGATACCTCGGAAGCTTTAGCCATAAGGCAAAAGTGAGTACATGATGATGACGATGAAGAATTACTTGAGTCACCATTTAAATCCATATCTTGTTCCATGGAGTGTTCGGTTTCCTCTACATTGTTAGCCAAAAATACTAGAGGAAATAGAACCATTTTTATCATGGCAACAAGTATAGAGAGCATATCATCACAAGGATTAATCAAGCAATTTGTACACGATATGCAAGGACTATCAACACAAGCATGTAGATCATTTTTGGTTCTAGATGCGTTTAAGTCCAAAGATAAATCATTGCAATAAGATAGAGGTGAAGTATCATCAACAATAAGCTTACTATCATTATTGCAATATCTATCACTACTCACCATTGCATTACTTTGTGGCTTGCCACATGTAGGTGAAGTAGAAGAAGTTGAGAACTCATCACGGCCGGAAGTGGAGGGACAACAATCATCTCCACAATTCTTGGACACATCATATTTATCTTGAAGCTTGGTCCAAAGCTCATGAGCATTCCGAAAAGGAGAGACCGACATAATAACTACATCGCTCAAAGCATTGAAAATCACATTAGAAGCTTGAGCATTTAGATAGGAATTATTCTCATCCAACAAAGATAATCTTTTGGGATTCCTTGGAGGAGAATAACCCCTATCTAGAATTCGCTCTATGTATGGGTCAATGACCCGAAGAATATTAAGAATGCGAATTTTCCAAACATCATAATTTGTGCCATCTAATATAAAAGAAGCATTGTGCACTAGTTCACTAGACGACATCTTTACTCTCAGGCGGTGAAGCCAAAAGGAGAGAACCCGCTCTGATACCAATTGAAAGGACACGGATGTCGCCTAGAGGGGGGGTGAATAGGCGATTAAAATTCTTTACGGTTTAGGCTTGAATAAATGCGGAATAAAACTAGCGTTTAATTTATCAAGCACGAAACCTAAACAAGCTAGGTTTACCTATGTGCACCAACAACTTATGCTAAACAAGATAAGCAAATATGTGATAGCAAGATATATTACTTCAAGCTCGATGGCTATCACAAAGTAAATTGCATAAGTAAGAAGCTCGGGTATAGAAATACCGAGGCACTTGGAGACGATGATTTATCCCGAAGTTCACTTCCCAATGGAAGCTACGTCTCCGTTGGAGCGGTGCGGAGTCACAAAGTGATCCCCGAATAGCCGTCAAATGGCACACCGTAATCTCCTTCGTGCCTCCACCAATGCGGAGTGCCACGAACCACTATGGGACACTTGAGGGTGGTCACCGAACCCGTACAAGGATGAGGCACACTCCACAACTTAATTGGAGGCTCTCACCGAATTCCCGCGGCTCCCAAAGCCACAAGAATCACAAGGTTGGGGCGCGACTCCACAACTTAATTGGAGGCTCCCAACTATCCCGCGAGCCACCAAAACTCCGAGATCAACAAGGACCGTCTAGGGCACTCCAAGTACCCAAGAGGACAAGCTCTAGGGCACCCCAAGTACCCAAGAGTAACAAGCTTCTCAACTTCGATTTCCACGTATCACCGTGGAGAACTCAAACCGATGCAACCGATGCAATGGGCAAGAACACAAGAAGTGCTCAAAATCCTTCACTCTCAAATCCCACCAAAGCAACTAATGCTATTGGGGGGAGAAGAGAGGAAGAACAAAGAGGAACACCAAATCCCTCAAGATCTAGAACCAAAAGCTTCCCCTCACTTAGAGGAGAGATTGATTGGTGGAATGGTGGATCTAGATCTCCTCTCTCTTTTCCCTCTAATTGGAGGCAAGAATCATGGAGGAATAGAAGATGGCAAGCTCAAAGAAGGTCAACAATGGGGGGAAAAACGAGCTCAAGAACTATCTCCTTTGGGGAAGAAGGGAGGGCCTTTTATAGGTCCCCACGAAAAAGAGTCGTTGCAGTCCAGAAAACATAGGATTATCCGATTCAACTTTTACAGGATAATCCGATTGACAGGATTATCCGATTCAACTTTTACAGGATAATCCGATTGACAGGATTATCCGATTCAACTTTTACAGGATAATCCGATTGATTCCAGTGCGCAACCAAACAAGTCCTTAGCCGTTTTCGCGAGAAAACTTAAGAATCGGATATTCCGAATCAGCCTTGATCGGATATTTCGAAAAGCTCCAGTATGCATTGTCTTTAAAGTCCTTAGCCGAATTCGAGCAATCTTGAGAATCGGATAATCCGAATCAAAGTTGATCGGATAATCCGATTCCCCTGTTTGAGCAAAACAGACAGAAACAGCAAAACCTGAAATGCAATAACTTTCTCATTCGAACTCCAAAACAGGTGAATCCAATTCTGTTGGAAAGGTAGCGACAAGAGCTGTACTACAAAAATATTAAGGGTCACAAATATAGAGGGGATACCACACATGGGAAGGTGTGGACCCTATCTCGAAGGTGGACCGATAATATTTCCAACCAGAAAACGCAACAAGTTTTCCATACGAAATCCGTTTTCGGAGAACTTGGGCTTGTCATGAAGATCACAACAAGCACCAAAACCCAACAAGGAGAAAATCCAAATAAGAACCAAGAAAGATGATGAAGGCAAGTATGCAAAGGTTTGAGCTCTCTCCAACTGATACGCTAAAGCTCAATCGAGAGCCCCTCTTGATAGTACGGTATCTATCCTATAACCCGGTCTCCCAATTAGTACCACGAGACCGGTAAAATAGAAACCCTATCATACCTTTGCCTTGCGCATTCCACTTGAGCTAGATGACGTCGATCTTGATCTCTTCAAGTGGACCACCTTTCTTGATTGCGCTTCGCTTGGTGAAGACTCAAACATTGCTCCCCCATACTCCACTATGGGAGAGCCTCTCTTAGGCACATCTTCACATGAACATTATCTCTAAATGGGTGACAAGCTTCAAGCCTAGGATTTCTTCGAGATGCTCCTCTTGAACTTGCGCTTCTCAACATTGATGACGAACACCACTTGACGTCATCGATCATGGGCCATATGAAATCTTCATTTGATGCAAGCCCATAGGAAGATACCTAACCACACATAGAAATGCTACACACATATCATGGGTTAGTTCACAAAGCTATATGGACAATTGCTTACCATACCAAGAGATACATGATCCCACTTGGTACATCTTGTAGCTTTGTGTGTTGATCAATACTTGATCAACCTTGTATCTTTTCTTCTCTTTTCAATAGATGATGTCTTGAAGATAACCATGAATGATCACATAATTCTTTTCTTCTAGACATACTTGCAATATGCTCAACTCGATGATCTTGATGCCAAATACTTCATTATATCAATATATTCATGGCATCAACCTTGAATCCAACATATGGAGTTCAAGCATGGTCTATGGACAAACACTACAAGTACAACTCAATGCAACCATTAGTCCATAGGGATTGTCATTAATTACCAAAACCACACATGGGGGCGCCATGCCCTTTCACAAGGGCTGCGCCATAGAGAAGTAGACCACGTTTAAAGATAAACCCTAGATCGAATTGCTTGAAGCTTTCATCTATATTCGAGTTCCTCTGTGTTGCGCTCAGGAATTCAACCTCTCCACTGTGTTGCGCTCTGGAGATTATTGTTACCGAAGTTTGAGTGTGATCTGTCGTTCCACTGGGAATTGGGAGATTGCAGAACCGCTCGTGGTCGGCGGCTACGTTGCGCAAGCGTGTGGTGTTGCGAATATCCATTGGGTTGAAGAGCTGTTGCATTGGCAACAGGGGAGCAGCCAGAGAGTTCGAGAGCATCTAGCGAGTTATCTACATATCCATCATCTATCCATCATCGGCTCACTGAGAAGATCGGGCAACCCCTTATCAGGTTGTGTGGTCCTTCCTTGTGCAGTTTTTCTTGATAATTTTTTTCTATGTGTTCGCTTTTTTTTTTGGTTCTCAAGTCGGGCTGTGAGATTTTCTTTTTCGGTTGCAAGTCGTCTCTTTAATGAGTTTTTTCAGATGCAAATAGGGTTGCAACAGTTTTTTTTTTCAGGTTCAACTCGGGTTGCAACTGAGATTTGTTTTCCAGAAGCAAGTCGGGTTGCTACCAAGATTTTTCCCAGTTGCAAGTCGGGTTGCCACCGAGATTTTTCCCAATTGCAAGTCTTCTCGCAACTGAGATTTTTTTCCAAATTTCAGTGGGGTTGCAACTGATATTTTGTTTTTTTTAGTACAAGCCGCCTTGTAACTGAGTTTTTTTTTCACTTGCAAGTCGGGTTGAAACTGAGATTTTTTTCCAACTTGAAATTGGGTTGCAACCGAGATTTTTTTTCCTAGTTGCAAGTCGGCTTGCAACCGAAATTTCTCGAGAATGCCCCGTTGCAACTTCACTTGCAACTGAGATTTTTTTTTCTTTTTTCCCAGGTTCAACTACACTTGTAGTTGAGACTTTTTTTATCGTCCCAGTTGCAACTACACTTGCAACTGAATTTTTTTTCTTCTCGTCCCAATTGCAACTGCATTTGCAACTGAGATTTTTTTCTTTTTGTCCCAGTTGCAACTGCACTTGCAACTGAGATTTTTTTCATTTTGTCCCAGTTGCAACTTAATTTGCAACTGAGATTTGTTTTCTTTTTTGCCCCAGTTGCAACTGCATTTGTAAGTGAGATTTTGTCGAGGATGCCCTAGTTGCAACTGAGATTTTCTCGAGGATGACTCAGTTGCAACTGCTCTTGCAACTCAGATTTTCTCAAGGATGCCCCAATTTCAATTGCACTTGCAACTTAGATTTTTTTTTTTTTACTAGTTGTTGCAACTGTATTTGCAATTGAGATTTTTAATCGTCCCAGTTGCAACTGCAATTGCAATCAAGATTTTTTTCGCCTTGCAGCTGAGATTTTTTTCTTTTTGTTCCAGTTGCAACTGCACTTACAACTGAGAGTTTTTTTTGTCTTGTCCCAGTTGCAATTGAGATTTTTTTTATTTTATCCCAGTTATAGCTGCACTTGCAACTGAGATTTTACGAGTCTCAAGTTCACCACTTGCAACTGAGATTTTGTTATCTTTGTCTTATCTGCAATTATAGATACTTTATTTCTCGTCGTTCCAGTTGCAACTGGGATTTATTTTTCTTTGTCTGCACCTAGAACTGATTTTTTTTCTTTGTTCCAGTTGCAACTTCACTTACAACTGATATTCTTTTGTCTTTTGTCCCAGTTGCAACTACACTTGCAACTGAGATTTTTCGAGTCTCAATTGCACTTACAACTGAGATTTGTGTTTTGGTTTTTGTCTGAAAGCCAGTTGCAACTGCTCTTGCAACTAAGTTATTCTGAGCCAGTTGCAACTGCACTTGCAACTGAGTTTTTTTTCTAAAGTCAGTTGCAACTGCACTTGCAACTGTGTTCTTTCCTGAGCCAGTTGCAACTGCACTTGCAACTGAGTTTTTTTTATCATTTTAATTATTATTTTTGTTAGTTTTCTTATTATTTTTAATTATTTTTTGTTTTGTTTTTTGTCTGGAAGCCAGTTGCAACTGCACTTGCAACTGAATTTTTTTCAGAGCTAGTTGCAACTGCACTTGCAACTGAGTTTTTTCTGAGCCATTATCATTTTAAATATCATTTTTGTTAATTTTTTTTAATTTTTTTTGTGTTTTTTTCTTTTCTGGAAGCCAGTTGCAACTGCACTTGCAACTGAGTTTTTTCCAGAGCCAGTTGCCACTGCACTTGCAACTGAGTTTTTTCGGAGTCAGTTGCAAGTTTTTTTTCTATTTCCTTTTTCTCAAGAAAGTTGAGCCCTTTTCCCGCATGTGGGTTTCTTTTTTATGTTATGTTGTTTTCATGTTGACACATCGTGAGAACCTTGGTCGTTTTTATCTGGTTTTGTTGGTATTCAAAAGAAAAAAATGTTTTTTTGTATTTCCTTATACTTTTTTTTTTTGCTTATCATTTCCCCATTTCACTCAGTAACTCTCGTGTGCCCTAATTTGTCCCTTCATTATTATCTGTACAAAGTCCATAGATTTGGTATTTATAGACTTTAGTGTGACATTTAAAAAAAATACGCCTGAATATTTTTAACTTTTTTTTCTTAATTAGTTTTCTGGATTTACTGATTCTTAGTAGTCGTTGGATATAGGCCGCCAAGATTCGTGCGACTCAATTATTGGTTTGTCTTTTTGTGTACGGACGTAAAAGTTGTTCTTTTGCTGTGTACGACCATGGGTTTTGTCTATAGCGGCACATTTACATGAATTTTCTACGCGCCTATTTTTTCAGTTGCAAGTAGGGTTGCAACTAAGTTTTTTTCAGTGTAAGTTGGGTTGCAACTGAGATTTGTTTTCCAGTTGCAAGTGGGGTTGCAACTGAGATTTTCCCAGCTGCAAGTCGGGTTGCAACTGAGTTTTTTTTACAGTTGCAAGTCTTGTTGCAACTGAGTTTTTTATTCGAATTGCAAGTCTGCTTATAACGTAGATTTTTCCCAGTTTCAATTTAGGTTGCAACTAGTTTTTTTTTCATTTGCAAGTCGGGTTGGATCTGAGTATTTTACAGTTGCAAGTCCAATTGCAACCAAGAGTTTTTCCAGCTGCAAGTCTGGTTGCAACGGACCATTTTATAGTTGCAATTCTGGTTGCAACTGAGATTTTTTTTACAATTGCAAGTCGGGTTGGAAGTGAGATTTTTTCCACTTGCAAGTCGGGTTGCAACTAATCATTTTACAGTTGCAAGTCTGGTTGCAACTGAGATTGGTTTTTCTTGTTGCAAGTCTGTTTGCAACTGAGATTTTTTTTTAAAGTTGCAAGTCTGTTGCGATTGAAAACAATTCAATTGCAAGTCGGGCTGCAACTGAGATTTTTTCCAGTTGCAAATCAGGTTGCAACTGAGGATTTTTCTAGTTGCAAGTCTAGTTGCAACTGAGATATTTTTTTAAAGTTGCAAGCCTTGTTGCAGCTGAATTTTTTTCAAGTTGCAAGTCGGGTTGCAAAAGAGAAAAAATGTGATTGGAAGTTGGATTTGGGTCGTGATCTCAGTTTGTAACAAAAATCAAACTGAAAAATATACTCAATTAGGACACATATCTCAGTTCCCTATTTCTTTCCACTCACTAGTTTTTTCTTTAATATTGTCTCCCATTTCCTAGTGTCTTTCGTTGTCTTCTGTTAAGAAAAGATGAAGGAAAACCACTATACTGTATGGTACAGCCGCATCATTACGCTGCGGTTGTATTTGTTTTTTAGCACAATAGATTGTAGGCCTACAGCCGTATGAAGCTAAAAAAGAAAAATGGATGACCAGCCCAACACATGCGGACATGCTTTGACCGGGCTATTTTCACAAAATAAGAATTTAAAATCGTAGGACGTGGGGGCAAAAATAAACCGGGATTAAAGAAACAGCTTTGCTAATTGTGAAATGATCGGTAACATAACTATTTTTAGTTTTATGATTCTCCTTTTTTATGTGTATATCACATATTTTTGTTGAGTAGATTTTTTTACGCTATAGAAAAAACTATTAAACTAGGCCATATGCCCAAATAGTCAGCGAGGCCCATACAGGCAGCAAGGCCCAAAACAAAAGTCCATAGGCTAGCGTGGAAGCAGTATGTGAACTTGAGGAAGCTGGCCGAATGGAACAAGCGTACAAATGACGTGAACGTGAGTAGAGTTGACCGAGTAAAACCAACGTACAAAATCACGCTGACGTCAGCTGACTGAGAATTAGCTGAGAATTAGACGGACACCACAAAAAATGTCTGGCCGAAATTAGGTTTTTTTTTTTGAGGATAACTGCCGCCACTTTATTAATTAGGATTGTTTGCTGGAATACATAAAATATCTGGCGACTCGTAAAGCCACATGTGGCGGCCATATTCACGATACGCGGATGACCTAGCTAGGCCATGCGCCTCTCTGTTCGACGACCTTCGTTCATGAACAAATTTGACTGAGACGAAGTCACGAGTTCTGAGCTTGATCTCCTTCAGGATCGCACTGAATTTTCCCTTGTAATCTCCTTCCATACTCTTGATCACCTCAAGGCAATCGGATGCTACTCGGACTCTTGTTACATGCAAGTCCAGCACAAGTGCCAAAGCCTCTCTGCATGCAAGAGCTTCGAGAACTGCCGGATCAGTTGTTCCTTGGAAGACCACTGATGACGCTCCAAGGAACTGACCATCTTCCGCATGACATACTGCGGCCACCGCCCCCACGGTCCCCTGTTTCCGAACCGCGGCATCAACATTGATCTTCACAAATCCCATGGGCGGCGCTAACCAAACTGGAGCAGTTTGTTGCGGTTGACTCACTGGTGCAGGAGTCTTCCGGACCAAAGATATCTCCAGGTCCCGTATCATTGACTCAACAAAGGCGTGGGTAGACAAAGGACTTTGAAAAATACCTTCATGTATTGCCTTTCTTCTGGCTGACCAGATTGCCCACGTCGTCACTAGGCTTAATGTAAGATCTTCATGATTCAGTGACTTGATCAACGTGAACAGCCATTGCTTCGCACTAGTTTCAGCTATATGATGCATGTGTTCAGTGATCGCTTCAGGTACTAGAGCCCACACACTAGCACTCATGTTGCATTCCAGCAAAGAATGGCGCCATGAGTCAGGCATCCCGCATATGGAACATGCGGTATCAAGAGCCATATGACGGTGAAAGCGGACGTCGCCAGTTGGAATTGACTGCTTCGCTAAACGCCATAGAAAAATTCTTATTTTGGAGGGAACCTTAATCTTCCATAAACTCGTCCAGTCTTTCTCTTCCCTCCTCTGATCAGACCCTGACGCTGTACCCTCTAGCCACGCTTCACGCGTATGCCTCGAGTTTACCAACATCCGGTAAGCTGAACGCACGGAAAACAAACCGCTGCGCTCATGATGCCATGCCCAAAAATCATCAAAACGTGCAGTTCCAATTGGGATGGCTTGGATCACTTCGACATCCATAGGGAGAAAGTACTTGCGCAAATCTTGCAACTTCCATGTAGCTGTAGTTTCGTCAATGAAATCCGAGACTGCTACAGGAGGATCATCTTTTAAACATGCAATGGGACGCAATGAGGAGTCTCTCGGGAGCCAGTTATCATTCTAGGCGTGTGTGCTCACTCCCGATCCAATCCTTCTAATAAGCCCCTGTTTCAAAATTTCCTTTCCTTCCACAATGGATCTCCAGATTTGTGATGCATGATTACCTACTGCAGCCTCTAGAAAATCACATTCAGGGAAGTACACCGCTTTGAGAATCAAAGCACTAAGTGTGTTCGGGGCTTGCAGCAGCCTCCATGCTTGCCTAGCAAGGAGAGCGAGGTTGAACAACTCAATATCCCGAAATCCTAGTCCACCAGCATATTTGGGCTTGGTCATCTCCTCCCAAGAAACCCAACATGTTTTCCTTTTGCCATCACGGCAACCCCACCAAAAATTTCTCAACAAACTATTGATGTGTTGGCATAAACCTCTAGGCAGCTTGAAACAGGACATCGAGTAAGTTGGTATTGCTTGAGCCACTGCCTTGATCAAAATCTCCTTTCCTCCGAAAGATAGAAACTGCTCCAGCCATCCCTGGATACGTTTCCACACACGATCCTTTAGGTATTTGAAAGCACCATTGACGGACCGTCCGACATCAGATGGCATACCTAAATATTTCTCACTAAGAGTCTCATTTGACACATTTAAACGCTCCTTCATTGCAACCCTTATTGTTCCGGGCATCCTTTGCTGAAGAAGACTGAGGACTTGTCAAGATTTATCCGCTGCCCTGAAGCTTGACAATATGTCTCTAGGATATCCGAGACCTCTCCCGCACCCTCCACACTTGCTTTAACAAACAGCAGGCTGTCATCAGCGAAAAGTAAGTGGTTAACCGCCGGAGCGGAGCTCGCCACCTTTAATCCTTGTAAGCTCGATGAAGGTAACACACTTCTGGATTTTAAAAGGCACGAAAGGCCCTCCGCTGCAAGCAAAAACAAATATGGGGATATGGGATCCCCTTGACGAATTCCCCTTGATGGCTTAAAAGTTTCTGTAGGGGCACCATTAAAAAAAACTGAGAAAGTAACCGAAGATACCATCCTCATCACAAGACCCACCCAGCTGGGCGCGAACCCAAGCTTGAGTAGTATAGCCTCCAAATACGACCACTCCACACGGCCGAAATTAGGTGGTCGCGTAAAAAACAGGGAAAGACCTGTTGGAAGTAAAATTGAGAGGAATCGAGAGAGAAGCAAATGAATCGAACTTGTGTCTTTCATTGATCATTAACATGGTATTTATACAGGGTTCCCGTCGGTTCGGGATGTCGGTTACAAGTAAAGGCGTCTCTAGGATATGTCGGTTTGCATGGAGAGGTGTCTCTTCGGATGAAGAGGCGGTTGGGCTTTGGGCATATTTGGCAACCGTATAAGACGGTTGAGTCTATTTCTAACACTCCCCCTTGCACAAAGCTACGTCTTGTATTTCTTGTATCCCTTGTATAATCTTGAGAATATACCATGTAGTCTTGATGATCTTTGAATTTGATGATATCTCCCCCAAAAACCCTGTGGGAAAAATATGAGGAGAGTATTGTGTATGATATGTTGCTAAAACTCCTTAAACCCAGTGGGAAATAAGGAGAAAATGATGCAACATGTAATGTTTATTGTCTCTTTGGTAACTCATTGAGAAAACCTTAGAAAGGGAAACCCATAAGTGAGTTTAGAGAACAATAAATATGCCTTGTATACTTCCTTTAAAAACCCCGGTGGGGAAAACAGGAAGTATGACATATGATGTTTGAAATCTCCCACAAAACCCTTTGGGAAAAATGTGAGGAGAATTGTATTTGATATGTTGTTAAAACTCCTTTAAAACCCAGTGGGAAAAGTAAGGAGAAAATGATACAACATATAATGATTATTGTCTCTGTTAACTCAATATGAATGAAATCCATAGAGTTTAGAGGACAATAATATGTCGTGTATACTTTCGTAAAAACCCCGGTGGGGAAAACAAAAGTATGACATATAATCTTATGTTGATACTACCTCATTAAAAACCTTGATGAGAACCTGAAAAGTAAACTCATAAAGGGAAAAAGAGTGTAATATGATGCTTTGAACAGAATAGTTCAGGAAGATACTCCCCCTGACTCTTGCAAATCCCGAAGCCGTCGCATACCAATCCCATGAATCATTTCTGGAATGTTATAGTTGGTAGAGACTTGGTGAATAGATCAGCGAGGATATCGCATGATTTTAATTGCAAGATGTTTATTCCCGACTCGTCATGAGTTTATGGGGATAAAACAATTTAGCGCAATATGCTTAATGATATTGCTCTTTATGTAACCTGTTTTGCATCTATGCAACATAAGCAACATTATCTGTGTAGATAATGATAGGTGATTCGAGAGAACCAACACCACATGACTAATGTATGCGGTTTATCATTCCGTGAAGCCACACGTGTTAACATGAAGCATTGCATCTTAGAATGATCGTGGTAGTATAGTCACCAGAGTCTATTTGAAGACATCAATGGAGTGACAGTCTACCATGTATGTACACATTGTAGGATCATGTAAGTAGCCAATACCAGTGTCTAAATTGGAGTTCAGATTTCTCCGAAATTGAACAATATGTCAAGATATTTGGTGCCTTGGAGATATCGAAAGATATTCTTGATTCCTAACCAATTATGTTGGTAGGTCCAATGGCATTGAGATATGGAACTTTACGTGCCAACATCTCTTCTCCATCTTCCCATGGATCTTTCTCTACGTCTAGAGATCGAACAATCCCTAGGAGATGGACATGACTTGTCTATATCAAGTTTCTCCAATTTTCTGGATATAGGCATCTTGGTGTACCATAATACTTGAGTGAAGGTGCTCGAGTTGTAGTCCCAAGCAACATTTGGGTTTATCCAAATTCTTCATCTCAAATCCGTCTTTTAGATGATCACGTGGTTCATCGTTGTAGGAGTTATCCTTATGTATGAAAACACACATGGGTGATCATCATGTAGGAGTAATCCTTTGTATAAGGAACTCACTACGTCGGTTGTACCAAAATGTACCGACAACAATAAGCCATGTGGCGACTTATTGATTATTACACAATACATGTTGCATTTGCGTTTCGATTCGGACAGAGATTCCATCGGGAACCATACATGTCGGAATCTAGTGATCCACATGGATATGTTGTCACTACACCTATCAACTGCATAGATAGATGATTTTGTACTGCCAATGATATATGTATCGGAACGAGATTTCACTCATGTCTGGAGAGTAGGTCTCGGATCTCTGCGGAAACCCGACCTTATGCTACAAGCCTTGCTTTCTCACCACCTTGTATTTCTCATTCCGTTTCGGAAGAAAACACATTGAATAATCCCATAGGGAATTCATTTGGAAGAGCGAGGCTAATCTGCTTGGATTGCATCCTTTGATGAGTTCAGTCCTAGCAAGTGTGTTCACACTCTGCCATGGCCATGGTCTTTGGATCTGAATCATTGTGAAGGTTGTTTGCAATCATACAAGAGATGTTTGTCGACAGTTGTAGGCTTTGGTTATATGATTCTCCAGAATCGATATAGTTGGAGCAAATATCATGCACCCATGATGACTCTTCGTGATTTCCCAATACGCGTGAGTCTGGGTGTTCCGATGTCCCAGCCAGTGTGTGCAAGCTGGAGCTGGGGTTGTGGAGGTTTCCCTTCCACTGGGTGTATACTACCCATTAGGTGTTCATCAACGCAAGGTCGACTTGCATTTACTGATTTAGAGGATTTATCCTCGATTTCCTTTGTTGCTTTGCGAAAAGCTGGATCCTGGTTAGAGGCCGTACTACTCCCCCTCTTTTTATAAAACAGGGAGTTGAGTGGTTTTTATTGGTACCTCCACTCTTTCGGGCGCATTTCTAACCGGATTGAAGGATTTTGTAACACCTTTGAGATCAGTAAATGAATCTGGCAGGTTATTTGCATGTGTTGCAAATTTGTGAATCGAACGTAGAGTCCAGATTCTTGAGTACGTGGATATGAGGAGGAACGTGAAGTCCCAATTGATTTCCTGGCATTCGATGTGGTACTTGAAATCTCCCCCTAATGCCTGGAAATAATCCTCCTTAAATATAAGCAATCAGCGTACTGGCTATGAATACATCCCTTATGAGGGGTTCAAGGTACATCGACGGAGATATGTACCCACATAGATCCCTATATGTGGGCCCATGATGTACGCTGCGGTGGTGAGATCGGTACGCGTGAAGCGCTTCCGAACTTACGCAGATGGGAAATGCTCGGAGGATTTCACGTATCAATTGCAGAGGGGAAGTACTGCTATATGCAGTTAGTCAGTAGCAGCGTGTAAAACTGCATGACTCCAACGTGAAGTTGGTAAATTGCAATTCATTAACATGGGTCGTGCAATGAGAAAAATCCTTTTGATCAGAGACGAACCAAAAACAATTGTGTATGGACACATAGGACATTGTGCTGAACTTCGATCCTCGGAGCCATGCACTAAATAGTGGAGGCATGTGAAGAGAATTCTGCAACAATTTGTCCATTCGAATTGATTTAATTCGATTTTAGTCCAAACAATGGTTGGTTGGGACCACAAATATCACCTTGAATGTGTTCAAGGGACTGAAGTGATCATTTGGCACATATGCACACAAATCTCATGACTAGGAAAGTTTAGCTCATGCAAAACATGACCGATGGAATTGCATTATATGCAACATGTGCTACGAGTTGGATGTACGTCTAGTACAATCCAGACAATAGAGTGGGTACATTTCATATACTTGTTCCACATCCATCGGATTGGCACTCGTAGAAATCTATATATAAATTGAAGAAGTTCCAATATGGAAATCTTTATCAGATATATAGAATGTATACAATCTTATTTATATCAGTGCTGATACAATATATATGTTCTACTACAACAACACAAATGGACATTAATAAAACGACCACTAAGGAGATAGTGGGACTAGTTTAAGTCTCCAAACACTTTGGTTGAGGCGTACTCAACCATCATGTTCTCCGTGCCTGTAGGGTCCTCTGACTTATGGAGAGTTATGGCGTTGCAAGGTCCAGTAGGAACATCTCGCGAACAAGCAGCTCCATTGGTGTCATCTGGAGGAAGGTTGAAGTTGGCTTCAAACCTTTTCCCTTGAGGTGCTTTGCATCCCTGGGATTGCTGGTACAGAATGGCCAGATGCTTTGGGGTCTTGCACTTGTTAGTGGGATGCGTGTAGCAGCCACACTTGTCGCAAAGCTTAGTTTTTTCAAACACATGCTTTGCGGTGCCTTTCCCACGGTCTGAGTTTCTAGGCTTCCTGTTCCGGTTGCGCTTTCGCTTACCATTGAAGTTTGAAGGGAAGGCACCATCAAACTTTCGCCGTTCGCGACATTCATATGAACTTCAGGTAGAGGTTGAGAACCAACCGGGCGCTGAGAGCCATTCTTAGCGAGTAGCTCATCATGCTTTTCAGCCTGAAGTAAAATATGAATAAGATCGGAATAGACTTGGTAGTCGCGAGCACGGTACTGCTGCTGGAGGATCCTGTCAGATGGGAAATAGTGGACAGAGTTTTCTCTATCTTCTCCGCATCAGTAGGTTCCTTCCCGCAAAAGCGCAGTTTGGAACTGATTTTATGAACCTCATGATTGTACTCCCCGACAGACTTAAAGTCCTGGAGTCGGAGGTGTGTCCAATCATGGAGTGCTTCGGCATAACAATTGCCTTCTGCTATTCATACCTCGTTTTGAGGGCTGAAACAAGGTACTGGGGAATTCTTCCTCCAAGTACTCAGACTTGTGATATGGATGAACATGGTGCCTTATGATGTATAAAGCAACATATTTTTGCTCATCTGTTAGCGGCGTGACTCCAGTCGGAGTGGAACATCCGGAGTCTGGATTGCACGCACTAACCCACGGGACGCAAGGGCGATCTTGATGTCCATGGCCCATATAGGATAGTTGTGGCCGTTGAGAGCGAGTGAATCAAACTCTCGAGCCATCGTTTATCTATATGGTAAACCAGAGAATATTAATTTACATTTGGTAAATTAAAATCCATCATGGTTATGTCGTAATGAACTATGCAAAATAAATGAAGTTTCAAGAAGTGACCTTGAACTCGTTAGTGTGAACCTCAAATTGTTAAGTATGACACGTTGTAGATAATCTCCAAAAGAAATTTTGGAGTAGATCTAACATCATTAGCAGAGTATAAGATACTCACGCTTCGAATGCCTTATGTCACAACTTAATTAAAATGTATGGGAGAGCACATTGGCAATCATAATGTCAAAATGACAGAATGTAGGCTTGAACAGTAGGTGTAGATAAATCTAGACACTACCTCATGATCCCAAAACATCAATTCGGAGAAATCACTTTGAATTTTGCATCTATATTTGCAAGACACTGAAAATCTCAATTGCAAATAGACATGTTAATCTCGACATGTGGCAAACATGGAAATATACACATATCTTCAAAGGATTCCGGAATACATCGTACTCGACAGAGAAACAATACTATTAAGGTACTGAATTTATATTTGCAAAAAATTAAAAATCTCAATTGCAAATAGTCGTAATTAATCTCGACACGTGATAAACGTGGAAATATATTATATGGATCTGGAATACATCGGTACTCAACAGAAAAGCAGTACTAAAATATCTGTACTGAATTTAACTTGTCTAAAATAGAAATAAATCACTGCTAGAACAAATGTGGCAAGCAATGATGGTTGCATAAATTCCCAGCGCATGCATATGAGCCACGTAATCTAAATTAGGCAGCCCATCTTGGTCAACCGAACAGATAAGGGAGCGACCAGAGATGGAAAAAATCCCAGGCAGCTTTCTATCCCCAATCCACGAGACCAAGACAGACGCTCACGGCCGCCCGGCCGGCCACATCACTGGCGGCGAGAGAGCTCCCGCCGTGTTCCTCCTCGTCGAACCTCCAGGAAGGAGGGTGCCGGGCGCGACGCCCTTGGAGGCACCATTCGCGAGCCCGAGCGCCGTCGGGCTCCATGTGCCCGCGCGGCCGGAGCGGTTGCTCGACGGCGGGCTCGCCAGCGGGACGCCGAGCACCAAGAGGCGGCGGCAAATCCCCGCGTACGGCGGAGACGGAAGAGGGGCACGGGAGCGGCGGCCCGTGAGGGACGACATGCGCGTGTATCCCGGCGGCACGAAGGCGAGCGCGTGACTGGCGGCGACCTCGATGACCGTGGTGGTCGGAGATGGCAGCGGCGCGGCCTCGTGTTCGTCGTTGGACACGCCGAGGCCAAGGACGCATGTCACGGCGACCACGGCCACAGAAATCTTAGGTGACGAATCTGATTTTCGAGATGCAATCGTTGGTCTTACCGATTAGCAGTAGATATTTGGGGATTGTGACCTCTGTTCTTCCTCTGTTCTTAATGTTGTCGTGAACGAGTAGAAGAAACAGCAACTCCAAGCAATTTTTTCTTACCGATTTGCTTGTTCTTGATATATCCCGATCTTCTTCTGCATGATTTTCTCGTATGCGCGTTCTTCGCTGTTCTTTCGATGTCAGCGTTGGATTTTCAGGTTGTAATCGAATTGCTCGTGGTGGAGCGTGCTGATAACGTGTTGGAAGTAAAATTGAGAGGAATCGAGAGAGAAGCAAATGAATCGAACTTGTGTCTTTCATTGATCATTAACATGGTATTTATACAGGGTTCCCGTCGGTTCGGGATGTCGGTTACAAGTAAAGGCGTCTCTAGGATATGTCGGTTTGCATGGAGAGGTGTCTCTTCGGATGAAGAGGCGGTTGGGCTTTGGGCATATTTGGCAACCGTATAAGACGGTTGAGTCTATTTCTAACAAGACCAAGCCCATCAAAGGAGGAAACGTGCGTAGGCGAAGCTACGCCCACAGCCTGGCTGGCCTACGATCGCAGGCCCAAAAAAGCCCCGGCTGCAGGCAGCGGCGCCGCGCTGTCCTCTGTCCGTGCCCCGACCGAATCAGTGCGCGGATCCCGGCGCGTCCGACTCAGCGTACACGTACCCACCCAGTCCAGACCCACTGACGCGTGGGCCCAGTACGAACCCACCAACCTCACACCACCTGTACCCGCGCCACCCTCCACCGAACGGGCTAGTTGTCCTTACACTGCCACCACCGCCGTGCCTTTCTTTCCACTCGCTTCCACGCACCCCCACCTCACACACCCATCCGCGTCTACGCACGCCGACACGTGGACCCTCCCCCCAAAAGCCCCGTCCACGTGTCCAACCATTTACGCCTCTGCGGGCCATCCTCCCGGCCGGAGCCAACCAGGGCACGGCACGTGGTGCTCATCCGCTATGTGTACCCCGAGGCTGTACACGCGCCTGCACAGCGGGCACCAAACCCTAGCCTTTTTGCTCCCCCACTGCTCGCCTCTCCTGCTCTGCTCGCCTGCTCCTGCTTCCCAGTACCCGGTACCATCACCGCCGGCGACTCGCCTCCGCCCCCTCCTGCAGGGGAGCTGCGGGAACCCCTAGATCTCGCATGGCGTCCTCCTCGGACGAGCAGCCCAAGCCGCCCGAGCCTGCCGCGGCCGCCGTCGCCGTCGCCACCGCCGTGCCGCAGTCGCACGCCGAGTGGGCCGCCTCCGTGCAGGCCTTCTACGCCGCCGGGGGACATCCCTACGCCGCCTGGCCCGCGCAGGTACGGCCCAATTTTGGGTGCTCCAAACGCTGATGGGGGGTTCTCTGCTGACTCGCTTTTGCTTTTCTTCGCATGATGCAGCACCTCATGGCAGCGGCGGCATCAGGGGCTCCCTACGGCACGCCGGTGCCCTTCCCCATGTACCACCCGGGGGCTGCCATGGCATACTACGCGCACGCTTCCATGGCCGCGGTCAGTCTCTCCTTGCTCTGCTGCCCAATTGGGGGAATTCGGCTTGGATTTGCCGGGTTTTTGCCTTCGGTGTGTGAAATCGTTGCCTCTCTGCGCGCAGGGTGTTCCTTACCCGACTGCTGAAGCTGTCGCCGCGGCAGCGCCGGTTGTGGCGGAAGGGAAGGGCAAGGGTGTGTCGCCTGAGAAGGGCAGCTCTGTTGCGCCCTCTGGCGACGATGCTTCCCGGAGGTACGTACGCTATTCCTTTTTTTCCTTCGCTTCTCTTCCTGTATTTATTTTTTTGGTTTCGTTTGGGGTTTAATTTTTTTTTTCTCTGCAGCTGTGACAGCGGCAGCGACGAGTCTTCAGACACCAGAGATTATGACACTGACCATAAGGTACCAGACAACTGGCTGTGACGGACGCAAGGGACCATTTTAAGTTGCTCGTTTTCCTGGAATTACTATGTTTTTGACTTTGTGTGGTTCATATTGGTTCTCTGCAGGATTCGTCTGCGCCTAAGAAGAGGAAATCTGGTAATACTTCAGCGGAAGGTGGGTCATTGGAATGCTAAACCATGCGTACCTCATCAGGTTGTTTATTCGGGAGATTGAATGGATTAGATCGGTATTTGCCAGGTGAACCGTCTCAAGCTGCTGCTGCTGTTTCTTATGCTGCTGCTGCTGCCGAGTTACCCTATGAGTTGAAGGGGAGGTCTGCCTCAAAGCTTCCAGTTTCTGCGCCTGGGCGGGCAGCGCTTCCCAATGCCACGCCGAATCTCAACATAGGGATTGATCTTTGGAGTGCTTCTCAACCCGTAGCCGTGATCCCAGTGCAGGGCGAAGCGACTCCCGGTTTGGCGCTTGCCCGAGGCGAGGTCGTTGGCCATTTGGTATGGATTGCTCTTGCTAAAGTTTATGCCAACATGCAGAAAGTGATTGTTCCATGTGCAGTTGCCTGTTTTAGAATGCTTCAACTGTTACCACACATTTTTTTTTTTGTCTTACTATATATTTTCAAATACCATGTTTGTGCCTTATCTGGGTTATTACTGTTAATCGTCCCTTTTTAGCAGGATGAGCGGGAAATTAAGAGGGAGAGGCGGAAACAATCTAACAGGGAGTCCGCAAGGAGATCAAGGTTACGCAAGCAGGTAATTGGAAACAATACATTCTCACTGCAAAATTTCAGTTCTTTTCCATGGCACTACCAGCGAAAATAGTGAACATCGCTGTAATGGAAACTAGGACTTAGAAGTATCACAGGGCAGTTTTGGCCTCAAAACTACCGAATTTGGGTTGCCTTACATTTGGCATTAATTGCGCTACTTGATTGTGTAATGGTAAGCATATTAAAACATGATGTGAAGTTGCATAGTGTGATAACTCTTTGGCACCAGCATTCATATGCAGGTAGTAGCATGTGTACGTGATAGGGTGAAATTAGTGTCGCATAGGAAATTAGTATGGTAACTTTATCATTAGTTTATCTCTATCTTCCATTAACTCTATTTGTTGACCCATTTTTATATGGCTATCATCTTCTTATGCACCAACCAAAATTGTGTTAAGAAGTGCCACCTCCACTGAATAGGTCATGTGCTGCCCTACCACCCTCTGCTGGTGTTTGCTCCCTTTTGGGGTGGGGGCACTTGACTGTGACTTTTTTTCACATGACTTCCCAGGACATCCTTGTGTTGCAACGGCTGTTACTGCCATATATGTAGGTTGCCTGATATATACCTGTATTTTGGTCAAACCGGTTTCTGTTACTAAAATGAGCTGAACACTAAATCCCAAACCAGGCATTTTTTGTATGTGTACAGAAATACCAAGCGTATGGCTGGTCCTGCATTGAATTGCCCACCCTATCCTTCCCACATTTTTTTGAAATGTTTCATTGAAATCCGAGTGGGTATATCCTTTGAGGGAAACATACCAGTTTTGCCATAGCCACATGGGCCATACCTTTTATTCTGTATTTTGAACATTTTGTGAGGATCTTGCAACATGAGAGGCTCCTACTGCTCTATATTTTGAAATATTAATGTTCTGCACTTTGACTGACGGTCCACGACTGTGCACTGAGCTCCCCTGGATTTTTGTGGGTTCACTTGACCACATGAAATTCGAACGCAGCATTACTTAATTCCCAGAGGCTGCTTCAGAGAGTGGTTTTTATTAAATTGATGCACTAGCCAACTATCTCAAAAGTCCGAACTTCCGAACTGATGGAAAGGGCTATGCAATATATTATATTTCTGACACTCCCCTCACGTCCAGGTTGTGGACTTTTTCTTCACGAGACTAGGACGTGGATTAGGATGTCCGCAGATATTTATTTTAATTCTGCGTTGGCCAGGACTTGAACTCTAGACCTCTGGCTCTGAAACCATATTAAATTGATGCACTAGCCAACTATCTCAAAAGTCCGAACTGATGGAAAGGGCTATGCAATATATTATATTTCTGACAGTTTTGACATTGCGGCCATCATGTATCGAAAGCCAGTCTCAGGTGTTGGGAGTTCAAGTATTAGAACTTCAAGGTGTCAAATGGACCAACAGTAGTTAAAGGGGTTAAGTGGACATTGGTGATATCTCAAAGGAGTAAAGTGGACTCCATCCGATTGTGATAGTTGCATATTAATTGCATTTTTTTGCATAGAATTTGGTTTAGGCTACATAGTTCTCTTGTGCCACTCGGTTTTTACATGCATGGTTCTGTTTTCAATTGCATGATGCCGTAATTGGGGATATGCTAGCTGCTTAGCAAATGGCTACTCCCTAAATTTCTTATAGATGTAGTATATTTAGGGTTTGTTTGAGGCTGGCTGGCCGGAGATTTTGTAAATGACATAGGCGCTATCATCATATATTGCTTGCTGAAATCAGAGCAGTGTGCTAATTGAAAGGAAAATGAAGGATGTTTTGCGGCCCCCCACTTCAACTTATTAGTTGGTTTCGTTTTTGTGTGACCTGATACTGAAATATTAACTTGTAGTTATTCCAATGGATCATGGATCGATGCTAAAATTGGTGTATATAATCTATTTTCTTTACTTTGCTTGCAGTTCTTGTTTACTTCTGATCTTCTCAGTGTTTCGGTTTGATAGTCATAGATATAGTTATATTGCTAAAATCTTGGAAGACAGCCATGGGCGAGCAATGCATCCCGTCTAATAACATATGAAATGCTCATTTGTGGCTCTGAAACGGCATTTTCTAGGTGTAAAAAACTGGTGTAGTTAACTAGTTATCCGACCTATTTCTTGATGTTTCTTTCAATTCTTTTACTTCATACTCCCTCCGTGCATGAATATAAGAAGTTTTAGCTATCCAACATGTTGTCTACATACATACTAATATGAGTGGACATACACACTAAAATATGTCTACGTACATCTGGATATATGTGAATGTGGACAAATGCTAAAACATCTTATATTAAAAAATGGAGGGAGTACTTGTCAAATATGTCATGTTGGCAGCAGCCCTGGTATACTCATGTGCAAGCTAGCCTTTTCGTTTAGCCAACCATGTCAACATAGTTTATGTTGATTACACACTTGCATGCTTTCACTCGTGGGGTGCGTCTGTCACAGCTAGCTTTTTCGTTTAGCCAACCATGTCAACATAGAAGTAAGCTACACTACGGAACCAAAAAAAACGATGTGACACATAGTTATTCAAGTTGTATGTCAAGCTAATTCACTTTGATGCTTTTATTTACCAAAGGCGGTAGAGGAGACATTAGCTTGCTTCTATGCTTGTAGATTCGTATGATCGCCTTGTCAAGGTTGAGATGTGAGCTAGAAAAGGATGAACGGACGACCACCAACTCGAATCTTTGTAACTAGGAAAGATATCAAAAATTAGATGATGAAATCGTGATTTCTATGACTTGATCAGTACTTTCTTGCATTTCAAAAAAAAAAATCAGTATTGAATTTTACATACTTCTTTTTTCCACTATTTATCAGCAAGAGTGTGAGGAATTATCCAAGAAGGTAGCTGAGCTGACGACAGAGAACAACGCCCTTAGAACTGAACTTGACCAGCTGAAGAAGGCTTGCGAAGATATGGAAGCACAGAATACACGATTGATGGTGAGCACATGGCCCTCCACCCGTACTTTCCCTTTAGTTGAGATGAGGAATGTTAATTTCTTTCTCGGCACATGCCCTCATGGTATTCTAACTTTGTGAAGGGTGAAATGATTCAGTCCCAGGAACCCACCACTGTCACAACCACACTGGGGATGAGCATTGAGGCACCAAAGGTGCAGCAGCACGATGACGAGGGCAAGCTTCACAAGAAGACTAATAATAACAGCAACGGGAAGTACGTAGGTGGCAGCCGCAAACCGGAGGCTAACCCTAGGTGAGAAATCCAACAATCGAGGAAGTGACAGAGATGAGATGAGGTGTTCCTTTATCTAACCATAACACCCATCATCGATTCAGTGTGCTTTTAGCAAAGATCTTGTTTTTAGTCATCTTCTCACAGCTCACCGGGGCCCCTGTAGAGCTGCCCCCGTCGCAGCCATGTATTATTTATGGCTCGTTGCCGAGAAGAATGTGTTCGTTTTGTGTGTGTTTTGTGTAAACTGATTGGTGTAGCTATTGTAACAAACTACCTAGAGCTTAGAGTTTTTATGTTTGCTAACTTTCGATGAGGATTAATGTAACCTGCCAATTCAATGGCATGATCAGTTGATGATATGCGGTAACAAATAACCATGACAGTTCCCTCTCGTTGTTTTGTTAATGCATTTTTTATTAAGAATCTTAGAAATGATCAGAAGCTTCAATTGGGTTTAACGTTAGTCAAATTGTTAAAAATCAATTTCTAATTGTGGCGGGGGTGATTTCAACCTAATAGGGAAGCTAAAGAATAAAAGAGAGGGGGTGATTTCAACCTAATCCCTCTGTTCATATATATAAGACGTTTTAGCCTTTTGACACATTCATTTGCATTTACATGTATCTATGTTCACTCTTTTTGATTTGCACCTAGTCAACATGTACACTATCTAAAACGTCTTATATATATGAACGGAGAGAGTAATAGCGAAGCTAAAGAATAAAAGAGGGGTCTGTCGGAAAACACCTTTTGCTCCTAGGCTCTAGTGCTCCCTCCGGTTAAAAAAAATTCGAAAATCTTATTTTTATGTTTTAGAAAAATCTGAAAAAAAATCATGCATATTGCTAATAATGTATACCATAAACGTGATTTTTTTATTTGAAATACTTTATATTCTGGGCTACACAAAAATAACAAATCTTTTATATTTTGGAGATTTGAAAGTATGCACATTTAGATCCACACATTTGTCATTTTTGTGTAGAACAGAATATAAAAAATTCCGAACCGAGATTTTACACGTTTGTGGGATATAACATTGGCAACATGCAGAATTTTTTTCCATATTTTTTTGAAATACATAAATATGATTTTTAAATTTTTTTAACTAGAGGGATCACTGGAGTCCGGGAGCCAGAAATCTTCACTCGGGGGTCTGCCTTATACCTGGACAAAGAAGCATGATAATCAATTTTTTGTAAATTGGACCAAACTAGAGCTATAATTTTAATTGTCTCAGATTGCTGTCCAGTTCTCCTTGAAGTGAGAGAAAGCAGTGCTTTTGTTTTTTAAGGAAATTCGAGAGAGTTTTCTCTTCAACAAAAGGTCTTCCTGGGATATAGATTAGTGACCAGGAAACTAGGAGCAGAGTCTAACCAGCTGTCGGTCACCTGAAGTGAGCACGAATGCTTCACACACAGATGTTGAATTAGTCCAATCTTTGACAGAATAGGGGCAACCACCAAGCGGGAATTAGTCCTAGTATTCTAGAGGTTAATTATCTCCACGCAATCCGTCCCCATTATCACATGCTGGAAGCCGCTAAGCTTTGCGAAGATCACGCCCTCCCGCAGAGACAAAGATTCGGCCATAAGTGGATGTGTGGTACCTAGCAAAGGCTTACGGACCAGTGAACTCGAGGATCGAGCCACTCGACCCGCTCCACCGGTGCCAAAACTCACAACAATCGCACCGTCACAATTAATCTTTACCCACCCTTGTCCAGGGTTCACCCTTTTACTCAAGAGTAAGTAGAATATGTGATTAAAAGTATCCAATACATCACCTACGACCTACAGTGATATACCGTATCTAACCCACGACGCCTAAGGACTCAAGGACCCACTTCGGGGCTCTACCGACCTGTTTTTCGTAAGCCCGAGCATGGCCCGGTCTGATCCCGGCTAAAATCCTGTTTT
This sequence comes from Poa pratensis, assembly GCA_947311845.1. Classification (NCBI taxonomy): domain Eukaryota; kingdom Viridiplantae; phylum Streptophyta; class Magnoliopsida; order Poales; family Poaceae; genus Poa; species Poa pratensis. Next base: position 88,611,415 of record CAMZMU010000052.1, on the reverse strand, counting down.
TCGTAAGCCCGAGCATGGCCCGACACTACTATTAGGCCAAAAAATCAGGCTCGAGCCCGGCCCGAGATTTTTGGGCCAGGTCGGGTCGTCTGGGCCAGGCTGCCCATGGCCAGGTATACTTGGTGCACAAGTCATCAAGATCTTGACATACAAGAGAAGGACTGTCAAGACCTACGCCTACATAAGGGAAGACGATGACATGAGAGCGGGCTGATCATTCATCAAGTCCTCGCCTGCACAACACAACTTCGAGTTGGTCATTCAGTTCGCTAAGATCCCCTTATAAGTGTACACTTGTATTCTCCATATCATATAGTTCGAAGGCAGGAGTAAAGTTCTCACATCATATCGAGAGGCCTAAACTTACACTTGATCCTTGAAAAGTACGGTTGCATAGGGTCAAAGATTTATCCTTCGACGGACAGGGTGATCCACTATGACCTATCTTGTCCAACTTAGTTTGTGGATGCCCTTTCCTCAATGATTTCAGTGTCGAAAGTTTCACGTCATATCAAAGGGGTGCTACCTCATTTCATTCCTCAGGGTTTATCACATCGCTAATATTTTGATGATTCAAGGACTTTGACCTTGATACATCTTTTGCGATGAAAGTAATCTTATCCAACTTTGGAAACATGTCTGGAGTGCAAATCAACTACCACGAAAGTGACATTGGGGCGATTGGGGGTTTGATGAAGAACACGCTTATGAGTCAGGGATCTTTCGGTGTTCTCTCCCAGTGGTATACCTAGAGTGCCTATCAGTTACGTAAAAAAGATTAGGGTGGCGTTATTGTCAAAATGATTGAAAGGCTTGATACTTGGAGTGGAGATGTAATCAGCTCTCATGGGATTCCTTTACAGACCCAAAGATTTTGGGTAACTGAGATTTTTTGAACACTGATGACTGATAATAAGGTTCTAGTAACTAAATGCTTACATAAGTTGGAAACACATTAGGACTCGATGTGGAGCATACTGAGTCGGGCGAAATACTTGGACTTGGGGGATAAGATAATTATTCAACCACGTATTTCGCCCGCAGCAATATGCCCAACTACCCCTAGTGGTGAACTTGGCTTGAAGTTCAATGCTGTAGATGCCTGGACACACTTTTGGAGGAATGCAGTTCGTGAGGCAAAGTATGAGGGTCATAAAAAAAGCAGAAGAAAGTGCTAAGAAGAAGGTACAACAAGCGGAAGAAAGAAAGAGAGAAGCAGAAGAAAAGAGGGAGAGAAAAAACAGATCAAGCAGTGACAAGGCAAGCAAGAACAGAGACCAGGAGGATAGTTGCAGAGGTCAAGAAAACTATAGCTGCAAAGAAAGATAAAAAGAAGCTAAAGCAAAGAAGCTAGCGGAGAAAGAGGCATCTGCATCAAGCCACGTTAGAGAAAATGCTGATTGACAGGCTCAAACTAGTGAACCTGGAGCAATACCTGATGGAGTTCATACTATAAAGGCAAACAAATGTTGTTTAATGCTGCAAATGTTTATGGTGGGTGCTATGAACGTTGTCCTCCCATACTACATAAGTGTTTTGATTTTTGTCTCAAAGTTTTTACCCCGAGGGATGTAAATTTGCTACACTAGTGGCAATTTGCTACATACACATATACTTCTTGTGCATAGGAATTTGTTTTGCTGCATTCGTGTTTTCAAAATGTTCTAATGTTAAAATGATGCTACAATGGACGATTATTTTTTGCTACAGCGAGATAAGAGTACCCTACATTGATTGGACGGACATGGTTCCGCTTTTAAGTGAGATCGGAAGATGGGGAGGTGGGGATTTTTTTCCCTATATCCCGTCGGGATTCCTAGTGCTTTTCTTCTCAAAACTGGGTAATGAAAGTTTCCAATTGTCAAAAAATGGTAAAAATAGGCTAAAACTAAAAATTAGACAAAAAATAATTTTCATAGATCCACCACAATACGAGAACGCCATGTCCCTTCAGCACATCATCACAAAATAAACCCCAAGAAATGACCCTCGCGCCGTCCGCACCGGGCGATTCGGGGGGAACCCTAGCGCTCCGTCGGTGCCTCCCCCGTCCGCTTCCCCATCCCCTCCGCTCCCGGCCCCGAAGGTCTCTGGGAGAGAGCTCGCGATGGACGGGTTGCCTGGCCAGCATCGCTCGCTCTCCGGTGCGACCAGGAGGTTCAGGCGAGATGGCGAGCATGCGAGCAGCCCGACGGCGTGCAGACTTCCGGCTTGTGGTCCTTATCGGCGAAAGGGTTCGGTGTTACCGGCTGCTCAAGTGGAGCTGTTGCGGCAGCGATCTAGATCCGGCTTGGGCGGATCGAAGGTGCCCTCTGCAGGTCTATGGTGCTGCTCGTGGAGGTTCCCGAGCAGTTGCCTTTGTCGGTGGCGGCGGAGGAGGGCCGACCCACCCTCGGCTGCGAGCGCGGCGGTGGTCAGGTCCATAATGGCGTTGCTCCAGTGGGTCAGCGGCTTCGGCTCGGTGGCCTCTAGGCATCAACGGCGACGTGCAGGCAGCTCTCCTCGATAGCTCGTCCAGCTTGGCGTGGTGGGGTGGCGGCCCTCCCTTCAGGCCCTGATGGTGGCACTCTGGCGAAGGTTGGAGCATTGGTCTCCGTGGTGGCAGCGTGGCTGCAGGTGGGTGCCGGATTTGGGCGTCCAGATCTTGGTTTCAAGGTTAGTGGTGGCCTGGTGTGGTGGTGGTTGTTGTCACGTCGGAGGGTGAGTGGTTTAGTAAATTAGTAGCAGTGTGGGCCGGCTCCGACTGGTTGTGTGAGGTTGATGTCTAGAAGCTTCGGGAGAAAGTTCGGCCCGGCTTTTGGCAGCTGGCGGCGGCGCCGCCTGAGGGCATCACTCTTCTCCTTGGAGGCGTCGCCGTGAAGCTTTTCTAAGTTGAAATTATTGAAGTCCTATATGCGTAATACAATGACACAAGAAAGATTCAATGATCTGGCCACAATAGCGCTTGAGGGCGACATGTTGGGGAAGCTAAATTATGAGGATATGATTGAAGATTTCATTTCAAAGAACACAAAAAGAATGACAATGTTCAAATAAATGTTATGCAACTCTGAGTTATATAAGTATGAGTTTTAATGTATTCAATTGTTACGTAAAATATTCTGTCATATATATGAGAATTGTTTATTAGTTTAAATTTTTGTGTGAAATAGTGCCCCGTTTTAGATTTTAGCACAGGGCCCCGGATATTGCCGGCCCGGCCCTGGTGCCCTCGCGACGGTCAGTTCCGGGCGCTAAAAAAAAATGACGGTTGTTCCGATTTTTGGCCAGTGTCCCGCGTAAACCGGCCTAACTCTTTTCCCTTAATTAATCAAAATGACAATTTTTTTACCTCGTTTAAGAAAAAGTAGCTTAAACCCGAAAACTAATCTTTGAGGTTTTGTGGTCGGGGTCCCAGGATTCCCTATCGCGAGACGAGGTTTGTTCGAAAATCGGAAGCACCTCAGCCGCCACCAAACGGAAAACTACCGATCATCATGGTCCATGTTAGGTCCGGTCCCTCGGCGGCGGCGCCTGCAGCGCAGCCGTCGAGAACGTTCGCGGAGCTGGGCCTCTGCCGGGAGCTGGTGGAGGCGTGCGAGGCCATGGGGTGGCGGGCGCCTACCGAGATCCAGGCCGCGGCCATCCCCCACGCCCTCGAGGGTATGTAATCTCTAGCATCCGTCCAGTAGAACCGCAGTACCGCAGGGCGATGTCGTCGCCATCGTCAATGGCCGATTTGATTCAGGTTTGGTGGGTCCGTGCGTGCAGGGAAGGACCTGATCGGCCTGGGGCAGACGGGGTCAGGGAAGACGGGTGCCTTCGCGCTGCCGATCATCCAGGCACTCCTGGACGACCGACAGCCCTTCTTCGCTCTCGTGCTTTCGCCCACAAGGTTGCCGCCCGACGTTTCCCCTTTACTTTTTCTTCACGGGAGTGTGTGTGCATTGTTTGCTTACAGTGCCGCGGATGCAGGGAGCTGGCGATTCAGATTGCAGAGCAGTTCGAGGCGGTCGGGTCGGCCATCGGCTTGGTTTGCTCAGTGGTGAGGGAGGCCATGTTGATTACTTCGATTTTTCTTGATCTTTTCAACATATTTATTTATTAGATGCACATATGCTAGTAATTTCTTGGTGATCCTGCCATTATGTACCAGAAAAACGTATCTTTCTCATTATCATCATTCAGTGGTCTTTTTAGTTGCTTGGTTTTAATCACTTTCAGCTGACATTTTCCCCCATTTCCCCAGCTTGTTGGAGGAGTTGATCGGATGAAGCAAGTGATATCCCTTGCAAAACGTCCACATATTGTGGTGAGTATGGTTACTTGAATGAATTTCTCTACCCAGGATACGTGGTGCTGATGCTGTTTCTTTATGGCGCTAAAGAAGAGTTTTTCATCCTGCAATATATACAAAATAAATGTGACTTAACTGCAAAAGCTGCTGTGAGGGCAATCACACCCTTTAAGACCCAGAAGGCACCATCCACTGGGTTCGGTTTAGGCTTCTAAAATGTGGCCTCTAGTAGCTGCACTTGCACAAACGAGGCTTAGGCTTGCGATGTAAGCCAAAGAATGTCCTATGTTACATCAGTAGCAAGTAGAAAAAAAGTCCATGCTTAGTTTCCTTCCATGGCCCTGGAAATTTTAGCTCTGTTATTTATTTCTAGGAGCGAACAGTTTACATCAATCTGAATGTCTGATATTATTTAACGTTCCTTTAAAACTTAGGTTGCGACTCTTGGGCGTCTTTTGGACCATCTGACAGATACGAAAGGGTTTAGCCTTAAGAATTTGAAATACTTGGTATGTATTCCTTGATTTTATTTTCATTTGTCTCTTTCCTATTGGTATGTTCAGCTCAATATTGCTTTTGTTGAAGTCGCATGTTCAGTTTCTTTTTGTTAAGAGCATTGTTCATGTCACAATGGTATTATTATTATTATTATTATTATTATTATTATTATTATTATTATGTCAGTGCTCATCCATTAACGATCAATTATTGTTTGGCTGCATTAATTCTACTTGCTTAGTCATTCTGATTCTTACATGTATTGGCTACAGGTTTATTGTCTTCAGAATTTGTTTAATCTTTTGAATGTTAGATAAACACATGATTTTATCAGGATAATTTTGTTTTCTAACCGCCCAATTCATATTTGTCTGGTAGATGTAAATAATTTATTAGAAAGAGGAGTAATGTCTATCCTTAAATGACGTGCACCTTAAGCTCTATCCTAACTTTATAATAGGCTAGGACGGATGTTCCTGATAATTATTTAAATACTGTTGTCAAAATTAACAGCCCAGACGGGTAAAAGCTTCTGTGTTGCATACCTCCACAATTTGGATCAATTATATCAGCTTCCTTGAATTAAAATGTTTTTATTTTGATGTGTGTTCTACCTTTTCGTTTGCTAGGTACTGGACGAAGCTGATCAGTTACTTGATGTGCAGTTTGAGAAAACTTTTGACGATATTATGAATGTTATTCCTAAAGAAAGGAGAACTTTCCTTTTCTCAGCCACAATGACCGCCAAGGTTGGTTATAGGCAAGTACTTTTGTTATGATTCCTGAACTCGAGAATCAAAAGGAATGCATCATAGGCCATCCCTTTACTGTTGAATTCATTACTCACTGATTGGTTTGCCATAAATGATTAGATAATTTCTTGTGACTATTCTGACAAATGCCTTTTGCTTTTCTTGTGTGCTATTCTTTGTACTTCTAGGACTACTCCTTAAACTTGTATTCTCCTACAATAATATTTTTAGCAACAATCGTTTGCATCATCATAGCCTAATTTTTAATTGGCGATTGATTCTTCATTTTCTCTGTGTTTTACTTAGACTGAATGCAGTTGCTTTGCAATAGCTTATTTACTTTCCTCTACAGGTAAACAAACTGAAACGGGCTTGTCTCAGAAATCCGGTTATGGTTTCCGACTGTGGAAATTCTGTTACGGTAGCTATCCTCTTCTTTGTCTCACAGACATTTATAAGAATTTTTGTAATGCTAAGAGGTTCTTCTGAGACAGCTTACTAATATCTTACAATCTCATTGCGACCAGGACAAAGTAGCTTCTAAATATTCTACCGTGAACACTCTTAAGCAAGAGTTTTACTTTGTTCCTGTACATTACAAGGTTACTTCTTGTACCTCTTATTTGCTCCATCTCCCCATCCCCGTGTCAGCCATGTGGTTGATGTTGTCATTACATGATTCTGCAGTCCATGTCTTATTACCAATACTGCTTATCGACATGTTTATTCTTGCCACTTTTGACTGTTTCCGTGAATCCATGTGTAATGATTCACTCTTTCTGTTTCTACCTTTACCATATTATATTTTATCTTAAATAAATATGAATTTATTTTTAGGATTACATTTTCTAAGCTTTTCATCTACTTCTTTTGTTGACTTCTTTCTAGTGGGAGTCTGCCAAGTGATATCATGTTCTTTCTATATTAACGCCTTTTTCTTGAAAAGAAAAGGATGCTTGTTGATACATATATATGTATAGCAGATAATATTTTTCCATTTTCAGAATTAACAACCATTAATATAGTCAACCATAGTGCAAAGCGCTATTTTTGGGTGATTAGTATTCTCTTGTGTGGTCGATTGCATGTCCGTGCGAACTCTTTGGAATGTCTCCTATACAAGTAAAGGCTGCATATGCTGGAATAGAACACTAGGATTCTAGGAGATTAGCTTCATTCCATAATTTCATTTTCATTGATCCTTCCTGTTTTATGTGGGTTCCAGGATTGTTATCTCGTACATATTCTGAATGAGATGCGAGGGAGCATGATCATGATGTTTGTGCGAACCTGTGAGTCAACAAGACTCCTCGCTCTCACCTTAAGGAATCTTGGCTTCAAAGCTATCTCTATCAGTGGCCAAATGAGTCAGGTTAACTTTCTATGTCTTCTGACGATCCCTTCATTAAGGTTGAGTCAGATTAACTTTCTATGTCTTCTGTAGATCTCTTCATTAAGGTAGGCAGTCAATTTAGGAGGCAGAAGTGAGTGTGTTCCATGACATGTTCCTTACCATAAGTAAATAATTATTTCTATTTTTTACCAGGACAAGAGACTTGGTGCTCTAAACAGGTTCAAAACGAAAGATTGTGATATCCTTGTCTGCACAGATGTAGCCAGTCGTGGTCTTGACATTCATGGAGTTGATGTGGTCATCAACTATGATATTCCAACAAATTCTAAGGTTTCTAACCTAGTTATTTCACTACTGGTTGCTAACTTTTTTTCCGAGCAACAGGCAGGAGCACTAGTTTTTCAATTAGATTGAAAGAAGTGTTATAAACAGAACTTGCATTTTTGGTGAAGGGGAAGCTTGCTCAAACCCTAAAAGTTTCTAACTAATATCACATGTAACTTTCAATAGTTTCTAGGTTACATTCACAAGATACTGCCTTCAACTATTCTAAGTGGCACTTTCTATCATTAAAATGCAGGATTATGTTCATCGGGTGGGTAGAACCGCACGCGCAGGGCTATCAGGTTATGCTGTATCTTTGGTGAATCAGTGTGAGGTTGAGTATTTCAAGTTGATCGAGCAGCAGCTTTTTGGTGGTGGTAAACATTTTCTGTTCTTGTTTATTTTCCTCACATGCCTACCTGGAGAGATCTTGAAATCTGAATCGATGAACTATTTCTCGCAGAACGCAAAATTGACAAGCGTGAGGTTGATCCTGATGAAATCATGATACTTCGCGAGGGTGTAACAGACGCAAAGAGAATCGCATTAACGGTATGGTAGTCATTCTTGTGCAGTAGTAGCAGTTTTGATGCCGCGGTAGATCCATCTTGGGGTAATATTGCCAGATTTTCTTGAGTATTCTAGTGATGTTTTTATCGTTCTAATGCACGGGCAGTACTAGAAGTTTCGATAGCCCTAGAACCTTTCCCTTATAATAATAATTTAAATTGTTACCATCTAATAGGAAATGAAGGAGAGCGGGGGCTACAGGAAGCGGACGAAGAGGGAGATGACGATCAAGAGGCGGATGATCGGACTACATATTACAGGAAATCAAAACCTTTGAAGCGATCAAGAAGACGGTGAAACATTTCAATACCAAATCATTTGGAATGCATACTTATCGCTGCACCAGAGGCTAATTACACGTTGAGAGGCTAATTATCAAAATAATTATTGAATCGTTTATATATCTATGTGCATGTTCGGAAATTGAGACACTTTGAGCAACAGCTGCAAATTGTTGGTTTGATTACATATTCCTAACCTGATGTAGCATAAGGAAAATAATAATATTTCTACATGTCTTGGGATTTCTTGGGATCCCATAAGATTGGTTCTAGTTTATATATGAATTTTGTGCATGTCGCCATGTCGGACTATAGTCATGGAGGGTCGGCAGGTGTTGTCCTCTCTCTCCCCAACTACATGGCCTAGGAGAACATCAAGACTCTGAATCAGACATGGCTGATCGCGTTCAGCTTTCAGTGTAAAACTGTCATGTGGAGATTTCTATGACCGGCAACCTCATAGGGCCCTCGACCAGGGTCGTTAATTATATGTCATCTCATTCTGGAACGGTGTAATCTAAAGTTTATTTTTTATTATGTATAAGAATATTATTATTTGATGACTTTGTTCACTGCATCTATCCAGCCGTTCATGTCGATCTTATTCTGGCTTTGTTCTTCTGAAACTCTGGCGGACTGATTTTTTTTTGAATTGGAAGGTAGAGGCATCTCTACCTTATATATTTCAAAACAGACCGAGGTCTGAAGGTACGTTACAATAGAGCCAGAAAAAAGAAAGGAAAACCAACATTGAAAGAGCCAAATAAAAGGAGAGAAAACAGAGCAACTTAGGTAAACTTGTTTGCCCACTCAAGAACACCCTCCCTTGTGTGTTCTTTCTTTGCCCGGTTGCTCCATAGTTTCAGGGTATCTGAGATCTTCTTGGTGACCGTGGCGCCGTTCATAGTCTGGTTTTCAAAGATCTTGGCATTTCGCGCCTCCCACAAAATGACAGCAGACGCAGCAAAAGCAATGTGCCAGAGAGGTTCAGAAAGCCCGGCAGCCGTAACCGCAAAATCAAGAATTTCTATACTGTTCGTCGCAACTTCTTCAATATTCTGTCGACGCCAGACATGTTGCGCAGCTCTGCACCTTAGTAGAATGTGACTGATTGTTTCCAAAGCCGGACAGAACTCGCAACCAGCATGCGCGGAGACTGTCCAGTTCTTCTTGAACATGTTTTCCCGTGTATTTAGACGGTTTCTGAAGGCTAGCCAGAGAAAGACAAAGTATTTCTTAGGTATGATAGGATCCCAAACAAAGTCATAAGGTTCCCAACCTACACCAGCGAAGGTGTTCAACTTGTAGAAGTTGGAAGTTGTGGCCGCTTTTTCAAGGGATGCAACTCTGACATCTGATGCCTGCGCTTCAGGTGCGATCGAACCAAGCAGATTATTCAGGTCATGGAGCTCAACAGTAGCTGTATGCGACAGATTTGGGTATAGGTCTAAGGTCCAAGTGCCGGTAAATTGTGATGCCACAGTACACTGTTGAGTCTTTGCGAAGGAGAACAAATTTGGGTATCGAGCACATAATTTCCCTTCATTTGTCCAGTGGTCGTACCAGAAAGATATTCTATTACCTGAACCCAGCTTGCATTTGGTAGAGTTCTGAACCAGAGGAATAAGGCTATTGAAAGCACGCCAAGTCGCCGTGTCGAGTGTCTTGCAGGATAGTGGAATTTCGTTTTTCAGATACCAATCTGCTAGCCATTGATAGCAGGGAGTTTCAGTAGACTGTAAAATTTTGCATAAGAATTTGCACAGGAGGGCTTTGTTATGCTCTTTTAGGTTTCTAGACCTCCATTTTCTTTACTCTGCATTGCAACATCCCAAGAGACTAAGCAGTGCCCAGCGAACGCGAGTTATTTGCAACTAGTTGCACCCGCAACTAGTTTTCAAAAATCGTACTTCCGAGTTTCCAAAAATCGTGAAAAAAAATCATGGACATGCACCATGTTGAATCTTCGACACCCATAAAATTTCATCCAAAAATATGCTCATATGTGGCCACATATGAGCATATTTGACATATGAGCATATTTTTGGATGAAATTTTATGGGTGTCGAAGATTCAACATGGTGCATGTCCATGATTTTTTTCACGATTTTTGGAAACTCGGAAGTATGATTTTTGAAAACTAGTTGCGGGTGCAACTAGTTTCAAATTTGAGTTTCCCGTGCCCAGCACCATTTTGGTCCTTAATATCCCAGAAGAAAATACAGCGATCACCATTGATCACCACACCTTTCTGCCCGAAAATCTGTTCATCCAGGTGCAGACGTTGAATTTCTCTTTCACAAGGTAAAAGTGGTCTCCCCCTGAAACCCGGGCGGACCAAGGCTGGCGACCAATCAAGCGACACCATTGATCACCACACTCTTCTGCCCGAAGAATCTGTTCATCCAGGTGCAGACATTGAATTTCCCTTTCACAAGGTAAAACTTAAAAGTGTTTCCCCCCTGAAATCCGGGCGGACCAAGGCTGGCGACCAATCAAGCGATTACCATTGATCACCACACTCTTCTGCCCGAAGAATCTGTTCATCCAGGTGCAGACATTGAATTTCCCTTTTCACAAGGTAAAAGTGTTTTCCCCCTAACACGTCGACGGCGGAGGCGAGATTTCTGTATTTTCATATTCAACCCAATGAAGAACGGCAAGCTCCTGTCAGGCCTTCCTATGCGCAAGCTGTCTTAAATTCCAGCGTTAATCTTTTTTTAGGGGATCCAGCGTCAGTCGAGTGCTACCATCTCGAGACCAAAGATCAGCGATAAGACTGAATGTTGCATCAACATTCTTCACATCGTATTCAGTTTCATCTTTTGCATCTCGACTTTCCACCACTTATTGTAAAAAAAACACTGCTACAACTGAAACCTACACAATCTGGACGAACCTCAGTTAAGAAAAACAGTTTGAGCTGCCAATCCGATATATGAGAACATGGGTGATATTAACAAAGGGATAATCTCGAGAACCGAAATTGACATATACTAAGTAAAAAATGATTTTTTTTATCGTTCGAATTGCGCTAACTTGTATCAACCTTAGAGTATCCCTAATATGTTGGGTAATTGGCTATGCAGTATTCATACTAAGTTTAGATCTCATATCCTTGTATTCGTGGTAGCCCTATGTGGGTCTTATGGCTATGTGGGAATAGTTTGGTGGTTGAGAAAAATAAATCTTATCCACTGTAGGTCATTAAAGCTTGAACGCACTAGCTCGATACCTTTTACGATGGCACATACTACCCAAATGAAGCAGTGACTAAGGAGCTTGAAACTTCGATACTAAGTTGTCTTCATTTTAGTGTCCAATTATATGCGGTTTTGTTACCTTATAACTTCTGCGTTTAGACTGTGCAGAGACTGGGTATGAACTCGTGATGCCTGTATCGTCTTCACAGAGACCGGGTATGAAGTCGATGCACACCTTCACATGAGGTTTTTAGCCAATAAAAATTTCTTCCACTGGAAAAAGAAAGAACACAGTTCAATGTGCGGTAAGAAATGTGCAATTTCCCAGCTGATATTAGCAGGTGAACACCAATTAGGTGCCTACATAACATATTCTAGAATCCAACACCATTCTGCAACATCAGTCATCCCTCATCAGACCGCTCAGTTACTTAAAAAAACAGAAATCGCTTTCCTACAAACATGTAGATAACGAGCTAAGTTTTCCAGAGCATGTTTGTCGGTAAATGAGCTAAATCTTCTAGAGCAGTTACTTGCACAGTCCACGGATTAAGAACAGATCTGAGCGGTTAGGAGCTGCTTTTAGGGTATTAGCGAGTAAAGCGTCCAACAGTTTTCCTGACAAATCAAGCAAGTACACGCACTAACACGCACTACGTCTGGTTATGTACAGTCGGCAACTTCGACGATGAATACCAGCCACACCAGTTAGATATCACCACTCGCTACCCAGGATCAACTCTGCGGCGACACCCATTGCCTCCGGCCCGCCCCTGCGAAGGACGGCCACAGCGAGCTCATCCTCTTTCCACTGCCGAAGCCCAACACTCAGCTTCTTGAGCACCTTGAGGTCCACCTCATGCAACAAGCACGGGGCGCACTCGACCACCAACTCCAGAAAGCCAGAGACATAGGCACGCCACAGGGACAGGTCACAGCCTAGGGAGATCTTCCCATCCAATGCACTTGCCAGGAACTCCAAGTGTGATCGCATTACCCTCTCTCGACGCCGGGACACCGGTGTTGGGTCAATGCCCCATGCGAACATCCCAGAATACACTGCAAAGTAGGCAAGTGCATGGCCTCCCAACTTGTATACTGTTCCTCCACCGGCTCCTCCTTGGTCGAGATCCTGCACAGATAGGAACCAAGAGGGCAACATCTCTTGGAACAGAGACTGGACAAGGGTTGTACCACCCGATAACCACACGAGTGTAGCTCCAAGTGATGCTGCCACCTTAACTTGTGTCATTGCAACGGCAAGAGAGATCTGTCCATGTCTCGTTGCGTACTTGGTCCTCTTTAGCTTTTCCGATTGATGTCTGGACACTGTTGTTTCAGCTATGTCTTTCACTGAAAGCATCAGCAGGGAAAGTATATCTTCTGCAAGTATAGAGCAGTCCTTGATGCAGCGGAATATTCGGAGGTAGAGAATTCCTGGTGCAACTGGCGAGAGACCACCAGAGCAATGAGAGCCAAACCCGTGACCCAGAAGGCTGGCAACACCTCCGCAACAACATAATGATGTCGACGACATGCCAAGGATAGAAGTGAAGCAGCTTCGGAGGAGTTGGACAACTGCATCATTGTTATGGTGGAAGACCGTGCGCGATGCTGAAAAGACTAAAAAATCACTCCATCGCTTCACCTTTTGAGTCCACAGTGCTGCGACAATTGCCATGCTTGGCCATGGGCAGCTAGCAGCAAGGTTCTCCAAAGCTGGACCAGCTAGGTTAAGGAAACGTTCAGATGCTTTGTCAAGCTTGTATGTGATGGTGAGGCTCACAAAAGCAGCCAAAGGCAATGGAAGTCTACCCAAAGTACTTCCTCCTGTGAAGTGATATAATATCAGATTAACACTCCGTGTGCAAACATGCACGAAGCACGATTCTTGAGGAAAACTCATAGTACAATGCATAAACATACACTTAAAACAAACAAACAATACTGTCAGAAACAATAACCTGTGGCAAGTCTTGGAACATCAACGCCAGTAGCAGCTACAATTTTCTTGATATGCTCTTCAACCATGGATAGATTGGCAGCAGGGCTAGGCCAATCAGTTCCATTCATGAACGCAGGTTTCCAAACACCACGTGTCACTTCAGCTGAAAAGTAGCTTACGATTGTTGCAGTAGATGCAGGCAGAAAATCAGCTAGATCTTTGAGACCTGAAAATAAAAAATGTACCATCAAATACTGATGGTCTCCTAGGCCATAATAAATAGTGATGTTTACATACTGAAGCTCAACCCTGGCTCTCAATTCTCAAACTATTATTGACAAAGTTCTTGACCATAACTGAAAACAACAAACCTGTAGCCAGTTCACGTGGAAATAGTCTTCCATGGGAGCAAGCAGTTAGAGCAGCATCAACCACAAATGGAACAGCTTCCAATATTTCCCAAGCAGGTAACTGAGGCCAAAGATGTGAATCGTCGCCACCAGGACCAGAGGAGTTACTTATGCTGCTACTCCCAGATAAAGAACCAACTGATGTACTTCCTTTGTTCGCCTTTCTGAACATCATGTTGAGAAGACTGTCTACAATGTTATGTACAGGTGTTCCATGAGCTAGTCCAGAGAGAGTCGATGCCAGACATGCTTGGTGCTGCCGGTACCACAACTTCAACTTCGGAAAAGAATCCATAAAAATGGGGTTCTTAGATGATGGGCTTGAAGTAACTGGTAATTGCTTCTGGCTGCTTCCACTTTTGGACGAACTGCTGGCAGAAAGAACTTGGGTGTTTCTCAATAACAGAAGATACTCAGGAGTTAGTTGTGAGCCAACTGGAGCACCATCTCCCATTATACAGTATTCAAGTGGTGGATGGTTAAACTTCCATAGTCTCAAGAGAAGAATGAATGCATTTGAGAAGACCGTGTGAGCAGATATTTCCTCCCCTGTTCCCAGCGTCCATGAAACACTTGGGGAAAGGCACCCAAAAACTTCACATATCGCCATGAGCGCAGCAGCCAGCTCCGGAACCTGTTGATTGTTTGAAGCATAATTATAATCCACAATAAGAAACGTAAATATAAACTGGTAGCTGAAGTCATGGTAAGCTGTCATAATGACCATACCAGGCCATGGAACGAGAATATTGGGGCATAGTCTACAGGTGATATTCCAGTGAGAATAACATTAAGCATTGGGCCATGCTTTATTAACTGGCTCTCTCTCCCAGAATAATCAGCAGCATCAGAATGTGAGAGCAGTTTGACGACTAAGCGAACTGTATGCTCCTATAGGACAAAATACCACAATGTCAGAAAATTCCTAAGTTCAGTAAGGTAGTCATCAAAATGACTAGGACCAACAAGTAGTCCTATACTATGGAAAGTGCACAACAGCTAACCTGAAAATTCCAACCTCGTAACAAGGTGGCTCCACACAGAACAGTAGCGGCAGACACTTTATCCTCATCTGATCCGTTGACTGCAACTTCAAATAACTTTTCGAGCTCTGCTAAGCTTCCATCAAGTTTATGAGCTTCATTCAGTGATTTATTAACAGGAACAATTTAAGAGTACCAACTACTTCCTCTGTCCCAATGTATAGGACGTTTTAATAAGTTAAATTAGCCTGCCAAAACGTCTTGTATATTGGTACGGAGGGAGTATGTAACACGATCCAGTCATACATAGTAATACAATTAACAACAGCACACGGACAACATAAAGAGCGAACACTAGCTAGTAGCACGATAACTCTAAATAGTGCAGTTACCCCTAATAGCGATTGCATAACTAACTAACAGCTTATTTTGAAATAATTTTCCTGATTTGTATTCAATAGCATACAGACGATTATCTTGTGCTGTCAAATGCAACACTTCTTTTTAATGTAATTGGTGACATCTCTTGTGGGAGATGCCAATTCCCAATGCATGAAACATTGTGCTCAGTTTTTTATTTCATTTTATTTTTTGCTCAGAGAAGAAGTGCATACCTTGAGGCAGGACTTGAGACCAAAATAGTAACCAGTGACTGAGTTAATGGTGCACCCTTCATGAAGGATGACCACCCAGCAAGTTGGCTAGGATTCGAATGAGACATGGAGTTGACATGACCATTAATATAACCAGGCCAATAGTAAGCTGATGTATCCAATAAGTTTCTTGAGATACACGACTCCACAATCAAGTGCCGCATGTTTCCAGCTGATCAAAGATAAAATAAGCTGTCAATTATTAAGAGAATGTGTAACTGTAATAAAAAATATGAAGAGCAACCACGTACAATAATTTGGCGTACTGTCATTTGCACTTTCCATGTAGCTGCTGCTAATGTTGATTCTGAAACAATCGTTGCAGCTTTGGAAGCAGCCTGATTAGCTGCCGAGATGATACATGGAGGAGGAACAAGCAGACTTTCGTAATCGCCAAGAGCCTGTAAGCTTAACATCAATTCCTTACGTAGATCACCACTAGCTGCTTTTTCCTTCTGGTGACTGCTGAGGTCTGTTTCACCGCGACGTGAATCTGCCTCCTCAATTATGTCAGCAACTGCAAGTGTTGTGATAGACAAAAGCATGCATAGCCTTGTTTCAAGATGAGGCACGGGACCTTCAATCGGTTCTCGCTCCTGCTTGTTTTACAGGAAATTTAGGAAATGAGAGGTTGTTTAAGTCTTGATTAAACAAAATGAATGGAGTGAAGACTCACTCTTTGTACAAGACGAACTGATGATATCCAAAGGGCCATGAAAGCATCATGCCAGGTGGATCTATTGACTGCTTGAAGTGCCTTCACCAAACCTGCAAACCTCCATCGAGTTATTAAAGTAGCAGCGAAAAGCAAAATCATGAGAGAAGAAAGCTATGATTCAATATAACCAAGGATTCATATTTTTAGTGGAATTACCGCTTAAAATCTCAATGGAATTTGTGGCAGCAATTGAGCCATCAAGGCAATCCTCAAGATACATATCAATAGGAATCCATAGTGCAGAATAACTACCGCCAAGGCAGCGCCCATTTGGAGAAGATAGAGGATTAGAAGCTACCATGGGGTGGAATTTTTTGCGCAAATTATGTTTATTGTCTCCATAGACATTGTGGTCACCTAGAATCAACTGCTGAAATGCATCCAAGGACATCGTTGAAGCTTGTAAGGTGGATGAGTTTGCCACAAGCAACTGTACTCGATTAGTGAATACTCCCCACTGAGTTTGCCTGAAACATTAAAATTTGTTAGCAGTGACATGTAACACAAAGGTGCTAAATTCTGGCAAGAAACAGTAAGCGTGGTCAGTTGTGGTGACTTAAGTAAGAATGTGCCTACTCCCAACCCTCAGTAATTCACATGAACAATGAATGCTTCTATACAAGCCTTCATAGGGATAAATGGTTTACCATTAGCTTATTCTACAGTCTAGGTCTGAACATCCGATCAACTCCAACTGAAACACTAAATGTCTCTGAACAATTAACTCCAACTGCAATACTAAATGTCTGCATGCACCCATCATACAGTTTACGCCAAGATTCTTCAGGGTTGCTGAAGGTACAGCCAAAGTAACCTGACACAGAACCCTAAGTGATCTTAGAGCATTAGCTCAATGTTAGCATGCCCATCATTTGAAAAAACTGTGACACGGTCACTCCTTGAATACTTGGTACATTGTAGCAGTCTATTGCTCGAGGTTGTGCTGGTTTCGTACAGAAACTTGACTTAAGAACTTCAGACCAGTAGAATAACTATTTGGATTGCAGATACACTACAGATAGCTAGCTTATTCATTGGAACTCAAGTGGTTTTCAAGTGTTCAATAAAAACAAAAGGACGAGTCTATAGTTTCTCGGTGATAGGAAAAGATAACTGAAACTCAGTAAAAGAGTACGTGAAAGTTGAAAAGCCATACATGTTTTCGCGTGCCAATGAGAGGATACTAGTAATTGCTTTATCATGAAGAAGATGACCAATAAGTTCTATAGTTTTCACACTGTTCATCCTCTGTAACTTCTCGATTTTCTCTTGCTTTTGTTCAGAAAAAGATCCTTCGAATGCAATAATATTTTGAGGCCTCGTTGGCCATTGAGATTTCTTTTCTAGAGTTAACTCTAGCAAGCCCTCGTCATCTAATGCAGTATCAACCAATTGCCATAAAATGCAAAGGACAAATTCAACAATAAAGACTCCTGGTTCACATGTTGAAAAACCAAATATCTTGGAGAGGTTAAGGTTATCATCTATCAACTGCATGATCCTGCACAAATACGGAGAAATCATTAGAAAACTTCTCTTATGGTGCTCCTGCAATTGTTCTACCCTAAAGAGTGGGATTTGTGTACCACGCAGATATATGATACGATACAGCTACAGGAATAAGCTGAGTAATATAGGTACATGTAAGGCATAAGCATAGGATGCTTAGTTGCTACTCCCCCATTCCAAGTTATAAGATTTTTGGATATTTCAATGTGGACTACATACGGACCGAAATGAGTGACCAACACACTAAAACGCGTCTAGATACATGTGATTCAGAAAAAATGTAAAACATCTTATATTTAGGAACAGAGGGAGTAACAGACTAGACGTATCACCAGAGACAAACTTTTATACAAGAAACCTGAAAGAACTATATACAACAGTGAACACACAACAAAAAGAGTAGCTGAAGAATACAATAATGAAGGAGATTTGTGGAGCACAAATTCTGAAGGAAATGGCACTTAACCCATTTCACACAGTAGATTATATGCATTTTGATTTGCTGAAGGATATGTCCATCTGTGTAAAGCACAGATGCACGGTACACTGCTGGACATTGAATCATAAGTACTTCATATACAAACGTACATATGTGTTTTTTAAATGTAATTTCAGAACTTATTACCACCACAAAATGTATTAAAGAACGATATGGAGCAGTCACAGTGGATAAGCTCACTTTTTAAAATTGGCCGCTTTCATCTGAAAACAAAATTTGAATCCATGTCTCCGCAAGAGCTCCAAATAAAGTCGATACACTGTTGGCCTTGCAACCCGTTGAGGAATGACCCTACAAGGCGGAAGAACACAGAAAACCCATCATCAGATACAGTAATTTGCAAACGGCCATATATTTCTGCCATACGACATCCACTGGCAAATCGGAGTAACTACTGCCTGTTTGATTTTGCTACTTGTACGGAACGTAAGTACTCGGAAACACATGTCAAACAACACCGGTTAATCCAGCTAGTATGAACTGAATGGGCAGAAAACAATTGATTATTAGAGTCTTATTAGAGAGGTAAAACATGAGTATATGTAGTACTTCTGCTTGTACGCATCCGCGGATGTGCATTATGCATTTTCCTCACACAGGAAAAAAAATGCTCACATTATGGGCAACCACGTCACCTGCCTACAATCATGTAGGGTAACTGGAGTTTTCTCCCATGCCCACGTCTATCCCTAGCCATTCCAATTTCCGAGAGAAATTCCTACTAGATCGGAAATACTAGCACGGGTTCAATCAATCAATCGGGATTCCCAAAAGCTAGCGCGGATTCCATCGGACACCACGCACGGATCACATCACACGCGCATTCGCCTCACCAACCACTCTCCCGGACCCCACGCACCAGAGTCCAGAGCGAAGGTGTACGTACCTGGAGGAGAGGAGCGCGAGGAGGAGAGCCGGCGAGGCGAGGCGCGCGGCGAGGGCCGCCTCGGCGTACTTCCAGGCCGCGGCCGGGGAGGCGCCGCTGGTTCCCCCGGAGAGGAGCACGCGTGCCAGCATTTCGGCCAGGCCGACCGAGAAGTGCACGTCCTCCCCCGAGGCCGCCGCCGCTGCCGCCACCCGCGCCGCCCACTCGTTCGGCGGGCGGGCGTCGACCAGCGCCGCCTTGGTGTACTCCGCGGCCCATTCCACCCACGCCGAGGACGTGGACGCCATGGCGAACCTCGGCGGCGGGCGGCGAAGCGGGTGCTGTGCCTCGGCGGCTCGGCGGGGTGGTGGCTTTTGCCTCGCCGTCGCAACGTAGGAGGCGTGGGGATGGGTGAAAAAGGGATATACTGCCTGCCTGCGTTGTTGCTGGTGTTTGTCTGTTGGTGTACCCACTTCGCCCACCGAGGTGGTCCCCGCACCGGATTATTTGCGAGTCATTTTTTGGACAAAACTTATGTGAAGCCGGCAGATCTCAGAAGTTTCAGTTTTGAGAAGTTTTAGGGCGTGTTTGGTTTGCGCGTGAGTTTTAGGGCCATTTGCATCCGTGGCTTGTTAGGGTCTGTCTATCGAAAAACGAAACAGAAAAACCATGTATGCACTGCCTGTATCGATTTTTGCCTCCATCTGGAAATAAAAACAGGTGTTTGATTGTATTTTCATGTTTCTTGTACTCTCACCACATAGCTACGTGGTGAACTACTACACACCACACAAAGAGCGGCTACCAGAACAACGGCGAGGCGTGGCGGTGGCTCGGCGACAGACATCGTGAAAGGAGGTTACCATGAACACGGCAAAGTCATGGCGACTAGCTGCGGAGGTTTAACGAAAATGACACAGAGGTTAAACAACACACGTACACGAAGCACAGTTCAACCGGCGAGCGGCGGAGGTTAAAGCAAGAACACGCCGGAGTTTATGACGGCGAGCGATGTTAGACCATGAACATGCTGGAGTTCATGACGGCTAGGTGTTACACATGTGAGAGCATGAACACAGTTTAAATACGAACATAAAATATATTGTATAAGATCTATTCGTATATGAACTGCGAAACAGAAAAGTTACAACACAAAGTTGTTGGATACAGCGAGATGAATCTAAGGAAATTTCAAATGGTCGATCAAGTACGACGAATTTGACAAAATTCGTCCAAAAAAGTGGCAAACATATGTCCGAAATTCAAAAAGTTACGGGCGACGAAACTCGAAACCGAGCACGGGAATTGAACCTAATCGACGTCATCGAAGCGCATATATTACGTGTACAAAGTTTTTTGAATCAAAGTATAGTTACGAAAATTATACGGAGGAGTTTAAGGAGGTGAGTAGGGTACATGATACCGGGTGACAGCGACCCACGTTCGGTAATTTGCATGGTCAGGCCGTGGCCACGTGGAAACGGCTGAATCGGCCGTTCCTTCAGAGTTTGGCTGAGCCCTTCATGCTATACAACAACGTGGGCTGGGACAGGAAACCAAACAGGCAAATTTTGCACCAAACGGGCCTAGCCGAGGTGCATGGGAAACCAAATACGCCCTTAGTTTTCCTTTCTCCTCCTCAGAGATCTCAGTTTTAGGAGTGGAGATTTTTGCTCTGACCTCCAGTGCTCTCTTGAATTTACAAAATTCGAAAATCATATTTATGAGTTTCAATCCGAGTGTAGCGAATAGTATATCCCATGAACGTGGAAAATATCAAATTCAAATACTTTGTATTTTGAACTACACAAAAATGACAAAAGTGTGGATTTATGTATGCATATTTCAAATCTCTAAGTTTTACCGGATTTTGTTATCTTTGTGTAGACCATAATATAAAGTATTTCAAATCGATATTTTACACGTTTGTGGGATACATCATTTGCTACATCCGGATTTTCTTTCCAGATTTTTTTGAAACTCACAAATATGATTTTCATTTTTTAAAACGGAGTGAGCACTAGAGTTGGGAGCCAAAAATACTTTCCGCAGTTTCAGCCATTTTTTTTCGTTTTTTTTTTTAGAATAGCCATTTTTTCGTTGAAAGGGGGAAATCCCGGGGACGCAGAGAAGATCCCGTGGTGGGCCAATCCGGGCCCAGGGTATAGAGACGGCCCCGCTCAACTGCGGATACGACAGAGTGAAACAAACGTGGAGAAGCGACCAGATGCTTACTGACACTCTGACAGGCAGGGCCACCCTCACCTTTGATCGTGATGATTCGGCTCGTCCAAAGTGGGTGGCGCGTGCGTGGATCTGGTCGAGGTGGGAAAAGTTTGAACGGGCGGCGCGCGAGGGGCCCTACAAAGCCAACACTCGGCCGGCCACTCGTAGAAAGGCATCCTCTCCTACTTCACCTACCACGGGGTCGGTTTCGGCTCACTCAAAAGTTGAAGAGAAACAAGACGGGGGTCAAGCAAGCAAATCATTGGAGCATGGAGAGCAGGCACCGCCTCACGAGTCCGAGTCGCATCGCACCAACTCCAACGGAGTATCTCTGAAATCGAATTCTTCTTTTCCTGCCGCAACTCCGATATCGTGACACCAATTTTCAACATTGCTTAGGATGTCTCCAACGGGGCGACGCATCGAGTCCGCACGCCTCCGTTCCTGTCCGGAGGCCAAAAACACGGCCCAACGGGGCGACGCAAACGGACCCCGGTCCGGTTTTCTGTCCGCCGCGACGCATTCCTGGCCCAAATTTGGGCCACGGATGCGTCGGGCCCGGACGCTCGCGGACCGTTCCTGCGTCCTCCCCGTGTCCGCGCTGGCCCCGCGTGTCATCGACTACAACTGCTAGAGCGGCCACCTACCCGCAATAACTGTGGGCGGTGGACCTGTATAAATCGCGCCGGCCGGCCAAACCCTAGGGCACACACAAACCCTAGCACTCCTCCCCCAGCCACGGCGGCCACCATCTCCAAGCTCAGATCCACGTGCCGGAATGCATCTGCCCGCCGCGCCGCAGCATCTGGTGGACGAGGTCGAGCAAGCGCGTATGAGCGCGCGTGGGCGCTATCGCGGCAGCTTCTCGCGCCGGATGGCGACCAGCCCGGCATGGGCCGGCATGATTCCCCAGCCGCCGCGCCGCGCCTGACGGACGCCCAGAGGAGTGCGGTGGAGGCGGCGTTCGCGGACTGCATCGACAGCGACGAAGAAGAGTACGCCGCCGGCGTCGCGGCGGCCGCTGTCGCGGCGGCCGGTGTCGCGGGGGATGGCTCGCCGCCGGAGCCTCCCATTGGCGTGGGCGGCCATGCTCACATCACCGAGGAGGAGGCGGTGGATTCAGCCCACATGCAGCTGAACGCGCAGAGGGCGGCCGCGTTCATGTCCGCCGCGCGCGCCTATGCCGACGCTGCTGTGGAGGAGGAGATGAAGCAAATGCGCCGCGCCGAAGAGTCCAAGAAGCGCGCGGCGAGGCGCAAACGGCACCGGGAGGCCTTGGCGGCGGTCGAGGCCGCGAAAGGAGCAGGCAGCAGCTCCACCTAATGTCAATCCCCGCCGGCGTGGCCGCCTATGTGCGGCTCATTTTCCACTTATATCGGCGCCCGCTACGTGTTTCATAGCTACAAAATGATCAAAGAAGATTGAGTCAGCTAGCCCTGCCTGGCCATGGCCGCGATGAAGGAAGAGCCAGCAAGTCCGTTGCAAAACGGGCATGCTGCGTGACGTTCCTCAAGGCCGCAGCCCCTCTTTGATCTTCCCCTTGCCGGTCGGTGGTCGGTTATTAATTTTCTTCAAGTTTAGGTTTAGGTTTTAGGGTTTAATGTTAGGAGGAAGTCCTAAATTTACTATGTAATTTTAGTTTCTAAAAATGTAATTCTAGTATTAAAAAAAGTTTGGGGAAAAAATGGCAGGCGGACTCAATGCGTCGGCCCCGTTGGGGGCACTGGCCAGAAAGGGGCGGACATGGGCCGAACGCGCGTCCGTTCCCCGACCCAAACAGACAAAACGCGGACCAAACGCGCGTCCGTTTGGATCGCCCCGTTGGAGTCATCCTTACATTTCCATTCAGAAACTATCATTCGTTGTCTAAATACCAGAATTCCTAGTTACTATTTCACACCAAAACACACCATTGGTCGCACAACTTATCCAAGATGGCTACCAATTACCATAATCACTTAACTCGCGCTATGTAGTGCGGTGATCATAGAAGCGGACAAATAGCTCCCAAGTTACATGGAGCTCGTTTTTGAGAAGAAGAAAAAAACAAAATTATTTTGAAGTTTCCAAAAGTCTAGAAATATATCTCAGATATAGATGTGTCGAGATCTACAATCATGCAAA
This sequence comes from Poa pratensis, assembly GCA_947311845.1. Taxonomy (NCBI): domain Eukaryota; kingdom Viridiplantae; phylum Streptophyta; class Magnoliopsida; order Poales; family Poaceae; genus Poa; species Poa pratensis. Next base: position 88,588,225 of record CAMZMU010000052.1, on the reverse strand, counting down.
ATTGTAACTTAAAATTCGCTGTAGTTTGGCCTACACAAAAAAGACAAATTGGGGGAATTTTCAAAATTTTGAAACTGTGTACTCTTCACCACCCATATACACTCATTTGTCTCTGGTCAACTGCACTCTCATCACACCACGTCACCCGTTGATGTATCTGACCGGGCTTGTAAAATTAAAGAGGTGATCACATGACTTCATTTTACAAGCCCGGTCAGATACATCAACGGTGACGTGGAGTGATGAGTGTGCAGTTACCAGAGACAAATGAGTGTATATGGGTGGTGAAGAGTACACAGTTTCAAAATTTGAAATTTCTCCGGATGCCTTTGCAGCCAGGAGAGTATAACCCTCCTTTCCCCTTTTACCCTATTTTTATTTCTTCTTTACCAAAATACACTTTTGCAAAGTTTTTCGTCATTTGGCAATGGGCTGATTGAATTCACATGGAAAAAGATATAGGCGGCCCGATTTGGACATGTCACAACCCAACACATGCCTAAACGGGCCTAGCCCGGTCGGCCCACGGCGGTCCGGCACGTGGCCTCGCGGCCCATTCATGGTAAATGAGCTAGTCCAGTTCGATCTTTTGGGCCCATTTATCCGAGAAAAATAAAATAACATAAAGGGGACGTGTCGTGCTAGCCCGGCCCACCCCGTGGACGAGCATGACCCTGTTGGGCGCGCGTCCAGGCACGGCCCTGTTTAGCCGCGTGTCGGGCCAGGCCGCCAATGGGACGGGCACATGTGATAACGGGCCAACCCGCAATATTAAAATATACGAGGTGCAAAACATAGGCGTGTTTGGTTGCTCGCATGAATTTTGGCCACTTGCATCCGTGCCTCAGTTGGGCCTGGCCCTAGAAAAACGTGAATTGAGCCATGTTGTGCACTTAGTTTGGTTGCCCACAATTTTCTATCAGGACCGTTTGGCTGGGTGCACAAAAGCAATGTGCTCGTGTTTGGATGTCTAAATTGAGTGTTTAAACCATAAACCACTCTGTTTGGTTGCCCAATTTATGGTTGTTCGCTTACCTTGCACGTCCAAGTGGTGAGCTTACCAACCCAGGTTTTAGGGTTTAAGGAGGTACAGATTTAGAACAAGCACAAATAGACAACGATGACGACCAGGACGACGATAATGCAGTCTTTGATGCCGCAACATGCAATCAGTCCTCCACCTTTGCTTTTAGCAGTCTTCCTTGATCCAGTATTGTTGCTTTGAGGTTGGAGAGGGATCTCTTCTACTGGGACATGTAGAAAGCTTCCTTTTGAAAGAGCATGGATTCCCCATGTGTGGTTTTGGTAATTAATGACAATCCTTATGGACTAATGTTTGCTTTGAGTTATTCTTATATGTTTGTCCATAGGCAACGCTTGAACTCCATGTGTTGGATTCAAGGTTGAATGCCTTCAAGGTCATTGGATATAATGAACATATTTGAGATGATCAAGAAAGAAGAAAAGATATAATGTTGATCAAGGCTAAGTTAAAAAGAATGTGGATTCAAGTGATCAACACACAAAGCTAAATATTGTATCATGTGGGATCATGTGATCCAATGGTATGGTAAGAATTATCTATATAGCTTTGTGAAACTAACCCATGATATTTGTGTGTGTGGAGTATCCTTGTGGGGTTAGGTATCTTCTCATGGGCTTGCAACAAAAGGAAGATTTCTTATAGCCCATGGAAGATGACGTCAAGTGGTGGGCGTAATCAAGATAATGGTCGAAGTGAAGATGTTACTTAGAGAGGCTCTCCCATAATGGAGTATTGGGGAGCAACATGTGTCTTCACCAAGCGAAGCGCAATCAAGAAAGATGGTCCACTTGAGAAGATCAAGATCGTCATCATCGAGCTCAAGTGAAATGTGCAAGGCAAAGGTATGATCTTGATAGGGTTTCTATTTTACCGGTCTCATGATGTTAGTTGGGAGACTGGGTTATAGGATAGTTTCCTCCAAGAGGGGCTCTCAAATTAGTAACTTGATCGTATCGTCGTAGAGAGCTCAAACCTTTGCATTCTTGGCATCATCTTTCTTGGTTCTTATTTGGCCTTTATCTTCTTGGGTTTTGGTGCTTGTCGTGATCTTCATGACAATACCAAGTTCTTCAAAAATGGATTTCGTATAAATACTTGTTGCGTTTTTGATATTGGAGGTTTGACGGTTATTCTTTTACAGAGAGGTTGAAAGGACATATCCTTCCCCACAGTGTTTTGATGTTTGTTGACAACACACTTAGATGTCTAATGTGTGTGCTAAAAGTGTGCAGGATTGTATCAATTAATATTGCACAGGTTTTGTCTCAAGAAAAGGAAGAGAAAGTCTTCATAGCGTCAGCCGGTACTACCGGGTTCACCCCGGTACTACCGGGTGTTCTGCCATGCGGAACTACCGGGCCCAGTACCGGGCCCAGTACCGGATCTCCAAAAGCTCTCTGGACTCGCTCGATTTAATCCGGTAGTAGCCCCGGTAGTAAGCGCGGTACTACCGGGTGGGGAGCACTACCGGACCAGGCGGTCCGGTACTACCGATGCGCGCGTGGAGTGAGCGTTGACCAGTCTGGCGCCAGGCCTTCAGTTCCCTGTCAGCCGGTACTACCGGGCGAGGCCCGGTACTACCGCTGCGGGCTGTTTACAGCTCCAACGGCCAGATTTCTGGGAGGGGTATTTATACCCCTCCACCTACCTCCGGTGACTAAGCTTGATTCCTCACTCTCTCTCCACCATTGTTGCAAGCTTCAATCTACTAGAGCTCCCACTCCAACCACTCAAACACGTTGATACTTTGAGGAGTGAAGGAGGAGCCCTAGATCCGCATCTCCACCGAGCCGATTTGTCTACATCGACCTAGTCACTTGTAGATCTTGTGTAACTTGATACATTGGATACCTAGAAGATACTTGTGATTCTTGTGGCTTTGGTAGCCACAAGGATTAGCCGGGAGCCTCCAATTAAGTTGTGGAGACGCGACCCGGCCTTGTGATTCTTGTGGCTTTGGGAGCCGCGGGAATTTGGTGAGAGCCTCCAATTCGGTTGTGGAGTGTGCCTCATCCTTGTAAAGGTTTGTTGCCGACCTCGAGGGCATCATATAGTGGCTCGTGGATCTCCTCATCGGAGGATAACACGAGGGAGATACGGTGTGCCATATCAAGGCTATTCGGAGTTCACTTTGTGACTCCGCACCGCTCCAACGGAGACGTAGCTTCCATTGGGAAGTGAACTTCGGTAGAACATCTCCGCGTCACCGTGTGGTTATCTCTTAACCTTCCTTTACTCGTATTGCTAGCTTTCTTGTGTAGAATATCTTGCTAGCTTGTTTATTGCTCATCATATAGGATTGTTCATCTAGTTGCATATCTAGAGAACTTATATTTGAGCAATTCCTTAACTTGTTGAAAAGAAAATTAAAATTGTAGTTGCCTATTCACCCCCCCCCCTCTAGTCAACCTACTCGATCCTTTCAATTGGTATCAGAGCAAGGTCTCTTTATTAAGGGCTTAATCGCCTAAAGAGGAGGATGGCTAGTGCGGAGGAGTACAACGTGCTAAAGATGAGGAGTTAAGACTTGCTAAGGAACAAGAAAAATTTGATAGAGAACAACTTGATAGAGAACTAATCGAAGCGGGAATAATCCCTCCCGAGGGTGATGCCCCAATCACCATGAAGTCCATGATTGAACTTTTTGGGTTCATGAAAGGCAAAATGGTGGATGAGGTGTATACTCGGGTATCTAATCAAAATGGCTCCTCATCATCCGCTAGCCCTATTAAGGGTGCTAGTGACAAGGATAAAAATGATAAACCTAATGAGAAGCCTTCTCTTAACTTTGCTCCACCTAGCTCTTATCTCACTCAAGTTTCACTCACTCAACCTCATATAACCAACCTTGGTAGACCCCCTCCTAAGCTTGATAATACTCGTTATTTCACTTGGAAGAAATCTATGGAGTCTTATTTTCGCAGCTCATCGGTGCATCTTTGGAGGGTGGTTCTACATGGTTTCAACCCAGTTGATCCCAACAACTTGACCAAGCAAGAAGAGATTGATGAGCAACTTGATGCAAATGCCAAGTACATTCTTGAGAGTGCTATGACCGCAAATGATGAAGATCATGTGCGGAATCTCAAAACTTGCAATGAGGCTTGGCTCTATCTTGAAACCGTGTATGAAGGAAATGAGGGCATTCAACGCTCCAATGCGGCCGTCCTTCAACATCAAGTTGACAACTTCATCATGCTAGACGAAGAGACTCCGACCGAACTTTACCGAAGACTCTACAAGCTTGTGGTGACATGTAGGGAAAATGGAAAGAAGGATATGGATGATGAATGGGTCAAGGCCAAGTTCCTTCAAGCAATTATGCCATATAGTGAAACTATGGTGATGAACCTCCATGCAAGAGCGGATTACACAACAATGACTCCCAATGACATCTTGGCTCAATTTGTCACATATGATACATTGAAGTCCACATCCAAGTCTTTCAACCAAGTCCGTGGCCCAAAGACTCTTGCTTTGAAGGCTCGTGTGGTAGACCATCCAAGATATGAAGAAAGCCCGGTCTATGAAGGTGAAGAAGACTTGGAGGGTGAGCTCAATGAAGTTCTTGCACTTGCCGCCACCCGGTTTTGGAACAAGAAGAACAAGAGCGTCAACCCTTCACCAATAAAAAGAATGTGCTTCAATTGTGGAAAGGACACTCATCTTGTGAAGGATTGCCCCTATGAAAGAAGAGAGGATAATGGTGGTCAACTCATTCTAAAGAAGAACAAGTACCACCCCAAGCCTACCTACATGAAGAGATCACCTCAAAAGGCTCTTGTGGCATCCCATGAAGAGGAATACGAGTCCGGAGGTGAGGAGGATAAAGAACCAAGTGAAGAAGTAGGAATGGCGGCTCTTGCAATGGGCACCCTTCCTCCATCATTGGCCAACCTCTTCTCATCTCCAAACGACGACAAGATCTCCAAGCCCATGTGCCTCATGGCCAAGGAAACAAAGGTGAATTCCCCACCAAAAATTACTATCTCCTCTAACCCATCACTATTGGATTGTGTTGAGGATGTAGGGAAAATTGAAGAAGAGGATAAAATTTCTATCTTCATTAGCAAGCTCCAAGGTCCAACCAAGAAAATGGTTGAGGCCCTCATGTATCAATATGGAGAAGCCAAGCATCTTCTTATGTGAAGGATGTTAGGATTTGTGAGCTCGAAGGGCATGCATGTGATCATGCCGACAAATTGGTGAGCTAGAAGATCAACTTGTTGAGGAACAATTGCTCCGTGAGCAACTTGAGGAGACACATGCCATGGATCTTTCCAAGGCAAAAGAAACTCGTGAAACCTCTATTCAAATTGCTATTGATCTAAAAAGTAAAAATGAGGAACTTGTAGAGAGTCATAACAAACTCTTTGAGGGTTTTGAGCAACTTAGGGAAACCCACAAGGTGACCTCAAGTGAGCTCACTACACTCAAGGAGTCATATGCCAAACTACAAGCTCAATTTATCTATGCTAGCTTCACCACTTCTCACAATGATAAAGATGCAAATTCTTGTACCACTAACCCTTTATGTGTCAAGGCATCTCTTATTGAGGAAAACACTAGGTTGAAGGCCCAACTTGAGAAGGGCCTAGCCACTTGTATCCAAGGGGAAAAGAACCTCAATGATCTTTTGAGCAATCAAAAGGGAGTGGTTGGCAAAGAAGGAATTGGGTTCACACCCAACTCTAAGAAGGTCAACAACAAGAAGAAGAAGGCGACTCCCCCTTCCAAAGATATTGTTTTTGTGAAGGAGGGGGAGTTAGCCAAAGCAAATGACAACTCTATTGGGAGTGGTAATGTCACTAGGGGCAATGCCACTCACAATAACTTTGCGGGAAAATACAACCCCTCATATGTTCTTTTGAAATCTACAAATGGTTGTGTTTTTGCTAAATATGTTGGCTCTTCATATGGAGATGATTATCACTATGCTATTTGGGTTCCAAAGACCCTTGTGACTAACAAAAGAGGACCCATTCCAAAATGGGTACCTAAATCAAAGACTTGATTTATTGTAGGGTTTCTCTTCCGGTGGATCTTCATGGCTCATTGATAGTGGATGCTCATCCCATATGACCGGAAGCAAAGAACTAGTAAAGGACTTATTGAAACAACTACTCTCATTCTCTCATGTCACCGTTGGCAACAATGCAAGACTCAAGGTAGTGGGAGTTGGTAAAGTGGTGATCACTCCGGAGTTATCCATTGAGAAGGTCCTCCTTGTTGAATCTCTTTCATACAATTTACTTTCCGTTGGTCAATTATGCAATGCCGGTTACACCGTTATTTTTAATAAATACCACGTGACCATCCTTTTCACTCAAACACTCAATGTCGCCTTTGTTGGATTTCGTGAAAACGGTTTGTATGTGGTTGATTTCTCAAAAGAGACCACTCAAATCGCTACATGTTTAATGGCTAAAGGCGACAAGGGGTGGCTTTGGCATCGCCGACTTGGCCATGTCGGTATGAGAAATTTACAAACTCTTGTAAAGGGTGGACACGTGGTAGGACTAACCGATGTTAATTTTTCCAAAGATCGTCCTTGTAGTGCTTGCATAGCCGGAAAGATGCATGAAAAGAATCACCCCAAGAAGACCATTATCTCCACTAAGAGGCCTTTGGAGCTCCTTCATATGGATCTCTTTGGGCCTCCCACATATGATAGTCTTGGTGGCAAGAAATATTGTTTGGTGATTGTGGATGATTACTCAAGATATTGTTGGACTTTCTACATCAAGAAGAAGAGTGAAACTCAAAAGATATTCATTGACTTTGCAACCCTAGTTCAACGCCAATATGACTCCAAGATTTTGGCAATTAGAAGTGACAATGGTACGGAGTTCAAGAATTACACTATGGATGATTTCCTAAGTGGGGAGGGCATTCAACACCAATATTCCGCTGCATATACTCCCCAACAAAATGGTGTTGCCGAAAGGAAGAACCGCACTCTTATTGATATGGCAAGAACTATGATGGCCGAATTTAATTCCCCATACAACTTTTGGGCCGAAGCCATCAACACCGCTTGTCATTACTCAAACCGGCTCTTCTTCCGTCCTCTCAAGGACATGACACCATATGAACTCCTCACCGGTAAAAAGCCAAATGTATCTTACTTTCGAGTCTTTGGATGCAAATGCCATGTTTACATTAAAGGTTGCAAAATTGCTAAATTTGAATCTAGATCTTTTGATGGTATATTTGTTGGATATGCCGCAAAGTCTCATGCTTATAGGGTCTACAACATATCCACCGGGTGTGTTGAAGAATCTATGAACGTGGAGTTTGTCGAGGATAATGGCTCCCAAGCGGAGCATATTGATCATGATGATGTAGGTGATGATCTCCATCTCAAGCCATAAGAACTATGGGGATTGGAGAACTAATTCCTATTGAAGGACCCATTGATGATACTCAAGAAGAAGGAACAAGTTCTACTCAAGTTGAGCCATCCACCTCAAATATTGATCAAGAAGATGGTCAAGACCCACCCAACTCTAGTGGTGAACAAGAACATAATGAACCCACAACTCCAAGAACTCCACTTCGGGTTGACCATGAGCAAGATAAAGGCAATGATGAAGATATTTGTGTTGGTGAAACAATTGGTCAAGCCTCGGAACGCCGGGTCATCCGGCGTGCATCAAAATTGGATTACCAACAACACTTCAAAGAAAATATCCTTGGGAGTATCCGTAGAGGTGTGTCCACACGCAATCAATTATCTAACTTTTGTGGTCATGTCTCTTGTTTGTCTAGCTTAGAACCTCTCAAGGTATATGATGCTCTTGAAGACATGGATTGGGTTGCGGCTATGCATGAAGAGTTGAACAACTTCGAGCGCAACAAAGTATGGTCATTAGTGGAAAGACCCAATGACTCCTCCCATAATGTCATTGGAACCAAGTGGATATTTAAGAACAAGCAAGACTCACATGGTCAAGTCATTCGCAACAAAGCAAGATTGGTTGCACAAGGCTACACCCAAATCGAAGGAGTCGACTACGGTGAAACCTATGCCCCCGTTGCTAGACTTGAATCCATTCGCTTACTAATTGCTTATGCATCTACTCATAATATTGTCTTATATCAAATGGATGTTAAAAGTGCTTTCTTAAATGGTCCACTAAATGAATTGGTGTATGTTAAACAACCACCGGGTTTCGAAGACCCTAAATTTCCTAACCACGTCTACTTACTACATAAGGCTCTTTATGGGCTCAAGCAAGCTCCACGTGCTTGGTATGATCATCTCAAGGAGTTCTTAGTAGACCGTGGCTTTGAAATTGGGGTAATAGATCCCACTCTTTTTACAAAAAGGGTAAATGGAGATTTTTTCGTATGCCAAATATATGTTGATGATATTATCTTTGGTTCCACTAACCGTGAATTTAGTGATCAATTTGGCAAGCTAATGACCAAGGAATTTGAGATGTCCATGATGGGAAAATTGAATTATTTTCTTGGCTTTGAAATCCACCAATTTCGAGAAGGAACATTCTTATGTCAAGCCAAGTATATTAAGGACATGCTCAAGAAATTTGATATGAACAATGCCAAGCCATATAAGTTTCCCATGGACTCCAAGGCGGATCTTCACTTAGATCCGGATGGTAAGGAAGTTGATCAAAAGCTTTATCGTTCTATGATTGGATCTTTGCTTTACCTTTGTGCATCTAGACCGGATATTATGTTTAGTGTGGGTATGTGTGCAAGATTCCAATCAAGTCCTAGGGAAAGTCATGAAACCGCGGTCAAAAGGATTCTAAGATATTTGTTGGATACTCCCAACTATGGTCTTTGGTATCCCCATGGTACAAGCTTTGATCTTGTTGGTTATTCGGATGCGGATTGGGCGGGTTGCAAAATGGATAGAAAATCAACTTCGGGTACATGCCAATTCCTTGGTAGGTCCCTTGTGAGTTGGTCTTCCAAGAAGCAAAATTGTGTGGCCTCGTCATCCACCGAAGCCGAATACATCGCCGCCGGTAGTTGTTGTGCACAATTATTATGGATGAGGCAAACTTTAAAGGATTATGGTGTCATTTGTGACAAAGTGCCTCTTTTATGTGACAATGAAAGTGCTATTAAAATTGCACACAACCCGGTTCTTCATGGCAAGACCAAGCACATTGAGATTCGGTATCATTTTATTCGAGACCATGTTGAGAAGGGTGATATTGCAATCAAGTATGTCAACACCAAGCATCAACTCGCCGATATGTTCACGAAGCCTCTTGGTGAAGCAAGATTCAAGGAGTTGAGAGGAGAACTAAATGTGGTGGACATATCCAATTGGATTTAGTGGATTTCTTGCATACCTACCCATATTAGACGATACTTATTTGGTTTAGATGTAGGCATGGACATAGGGGGAGTGCGGTCCTAATCCATTGGACCATCCCTCCCCCCATTATGCCGATAGTAAGAATTCATTTGCATCTCTATATTCGTTCTATGAATTGTGAGCTTAAATGACGAGTAGTGGCCGTGGACTCAAGATATATCTTCGCGGTATCACACCACATACTCATACATGGTGGCCTCGGCCACCGCCCTCTTCCTTGTGAAGAGTTGGTTTCATTTGGATTTTATTGGTTTTCTAGTGCTCCTATGGAAAACATGCTCAATTTGGTGTTTTTGTGTGTGTTTGATTCTTGCAAATTGAGTATGAAGTACCATCTCCAGTGTGTTGATCTAATCCTATGCCTTTCATCTATCTCAAAACAACTTCCATCTTGCACAAGTTCAAATTCCTTACACAAAAAGAGAAAACTGGGGTTTCTTAGGAGGCCCCGGTAGTACCGCCGGTGGGATCCGGTAGTACCGGGCTCTGAATCTAAGCAGTTCTGCTGCTCGCAAAGATTCAGGCCCCGGTAGTACCGGATGTCCGCCCCGGTACTACCGGGAATCGCGGGTATCAAATATCCGTGCGGGCAGGGTGGGGGTTATTCCCCATTTTCCCCACCCGCACGAACCACCCCGCGCCTCCTCTGCTCCTCCGGCCGCCGCCCTAGGCCGCCGGACTCCGCCATCTCCGGCCAGATCTGCTCCGTGGGAGCGATCCCCTCGTCGATCTCCTCCATGGCCTCCGGTATTTCCCCGTTCTTTGCATTCTTTGTTTCTAGATCTTGAAACCTAGATGTATGGAGAGGAAATTGGTAGCTCCGTTGGCAACGGTTAAAGTTGGATGGATGATCACCTAGGCCTTGTTAGCTAGCATATGTGTAATGTATGGTTGAATCTCTCGATTTGTGCCATTTCAGTCTTGAATCGGCTCAGCCGGTACTACCGGGCTACCCGGTACTACCGGGTTTTCCAAATTTGCTCGATTCAACCATTCTTTACATCTATTGGCTAGTTTTTGATTCCTTATCCGTGAACTTGTGCACTCATCTATTCCCTGCCCTACCTATATGCTGTTTCACAGGTAGCCGCCGTGGTACCAAGAAGCCACGTCTTGTGGAGGATGAGATTGAAGAAGAAGAAGAGGAAGTTTGCCTGCTCGCACCACAGCCAGAACTCAAGCAAGAGGAAGAACATCAGCTGCTGCTCGTACCACCACTGCTCCCCCACGAGAGCCCGCAAAGCACTTCACTTATGGAAGAATGAGACTATCAGAAGCTCAGAGAAGAGAATCCCTATGCTGAGGAGAGGTCACCCTTGTGCGGAATCCGCACTTTTACACAAATGATCAAGAAGCCATCTACAAGGAAATCTATCTCCACAAGGATTACTCCGTGGTTGTCCAACACACTCTTGATATTCCTTACATGAGAAACTCGAAGCACAAGGGCTATTTTGATGAGACACTTGCTATGTGTGAAGAGTTTGGGCTGATTGACATCATGAAGGAGAACCATCCCTACATTGAGTACTACATCATTCAGTTCTTTGCCACCGTCTACCTTGACCATGATGAAGCCCGGACCCTATATTGGATGACCAAGGACACCTTGCTTTCTGCCACCTTGGCGGAGTTTGGAGAGCTTCTAGGCTATGAAGACAAGGGTGAAAGTGTTGCTAGTGGATGGAGATGCCATGACAATGATCGATCAAGCTCCAAGGATGTTCTTGGACCAATCACTATGGAAAGAGGCACCACCGGTAAAACTGCTCATCTTGTGCGTCCATTTGAGATTCTCCACCGTGTCTATAGGGAAACCATTGCTCCTCGTGTGGGAAATTGGGATGAGGTTCATGGCTTCATGTTTGACCTTCTCAAGCTCTCATATGAAAATCAAGGCAAAGGCAAGAAGCTTGATGTGATGGATTGGATGTGGAATGACTTGTGGTCCACAATCATTGATAGAAGGGCCCCCATCTATGGCCCATACATTATGAAGCTCATTCGCCGCAAGTGGGCTCTCAAGAAGAATGGAGAAGATATCATGAAGGATGGCAGCCCGTTGTGGCTCATCTAGTGAAGGAACTGCGTATCAAGCCTCATGCTCCTCCCAAAACCCAGCCCATTGATCCCGAGGCTGCTGCTGAAGCTGAGAGAGCTAGTGGGAGTGCACCTCCTCTTGAGGAACCTTCATGGTTCAAGAAGCTGCAGATTAAGGCCAAGAGGGCCTTTTGCCTCAAACTGGATTTGGAAGACCGTCTGTATGAAGCTCATGTGTATCACAAGAAGGCAGCTCAGCGACACAAAGCAATGATGAGGCATATGCAGATTACCGTCTCCGATGGTTCTGAAGATGATATCACTCCAAAGGAGGAATGGGTGTCCAAGCATGGTTTCTGGAGTGATGAAGATGCTCCTCCACATGGTGATCGCTTTCAGGCCTCCTCTTCGACCCACCACGGCGCGGGTGGAGCTTGATGCTCCTAGGGACGTATTAGCATCGCGCTTCTCCCTTTTTGGCATTTCGATGACAAAGGGGGAGAATGTGTTCTATTTAGGATGAGCCGTGGGATTTGCATGGGTGGAAACACAAGCTTGCACTTCGTTTGATCTTTATGCTTGTGTTTCATCTTTTATCTTTATTTGGATATTTGCTTTGAACTTCTCTATGCATGATGTAAGACATGCCTTGAACTTATGGTATTGTAATAAGACCTATCTAGTATGTTACTTGCTTATTGTTGCTTATATTGTGCAAGTTGTTTTAATTGTTATCCATATGAACTTGCTTGGTTCGTAAAATATAGGGGGAGCTCCGCCCATTTTATATGGTGTGTTTTTGCATTCAAAAGCAAATTCCTAATAAACACACAATTTGGAGAGCCCCGTCTATCTTTTGCAAATCATTTGTTTCTCCTAAGTATGTTGTCATCAAACACCAAAAAGGGGGAGATTGAAAGGACATATCCTTCCCCACAGTGTTTTGATGTTTGTTGACAACACACTTAGATGTCTAATGTGTGTGCTAAAAGTGTGCAGGATTGTATCAATTAATATTGCACAGGTTTTGTCTCAAGAAAAGGAAGAGAAAGTCTTCATAGCGTCAGCCGGTACTACCGGGTTCACCCCGGTACTACCGGGTGTTCTGCCATGCGGAACTACCGGGCCCAGTACCGGGCCCAGTACCGGATCTCCAAAAGCTCTCTGGACTCGCTCGATTTAATCCGGTAGTAGCCCCGGTAGTAGCGCGGTACTACCGGGTGGGGAGCACTACCGGACCAGGCGGTCCGGTACTACCGATGCGCGCGTGGAGTGAGCGTTGACCAGTCTGGCGCCAGGCCTCAGTTCCCTGTCAGCCGGTACTACCGGGCGAGGCCCGGTACTACCGCTGCGGGCTGTTTACAGCTCCAACGGCCAGATTTCTGGGAGGGGTATTTATACCCCTCCACCTACCTCCGGTGACTAAGCTTGATTCCTCACTCTCTCTCCACCATTGTTGCAAGCTTCAATCTACTAGAGCTCCCACTCCAACCACTCAAACACGTTGATACTTTGAGGAGTGAAGGAGGAGCCCTAGATCCGCATCTCCACCGAGCCGATTTGTCTACATCGACCTAGTCACTTGTAGATCTTGTGTAACTTGATACATTGGATACCTAGAAGATACTTGTGATTCTTGTGGCTTTGGTAGCCACAAGGATTAGCCGGGAGCCTCCAATTAAGTTGTGGAGACGCGACCCGGCCTTGTGATTCTTGTGGCTTTGGGAGCCGCGGGAATTTGGTGAGAGCCTCCAATTCGGTTGTGGAGTGTGCCTCATCCTTGTAAAGGTTTGTTGCCGACCTCGAGGGCATCATATAGTGGCTCGTGGATCTCCTCATCGGAGGATAACACGAGGGAGATACGGTGTGCCATATCAAGGCTATTCGGAGTTCACTTTGTGACTCCGCACCGCTCCAACGGAGACGTAGCTTCCATTGGGAAGTGAACTTCGGTAGAACATCTCCGCGTCACCGTGTGGTTATCTCTTAACCTTCCTTTACTTGTATTGCTAGCTTTCTTGTGTAGAATATCTTGCTAGCTTGTTTATTGCTCATCATATAGGATTGTTCATCTAGTTGCATATCTAGAGAACTTATATTTGAGCAATTCCTTAACTTGTTGAAAAGAAAATTAAAATTGGTAGTTGCCTATTCACCCCCTCCCCCTCTAGTCAACCTACTCGATCCTTTCAGAGGTATAACCTTTCCCCATTTGGTTTTATCTTCCCTTGTTGGACTATGATGTTTCTCTGCATGATCTTGTAAAGCTCTTCGTTGCGATTCCAACGAGCACAAAATCATCAAAAACGGAGTTCGGATAATCAAGATATCGTCCTTTTCGTTTGGCCGTTTCTGCAGTTTTTTGTGCAGCGGTAGTACCGGACCGGTACCGTGCAAGTACCGCCCGAGGTCCAGTACCACGCGCGTTTTGAGCACCCGAAATCCCCAGAACGGTAGTACCGCTGCCGGGGGGCGGTAGTATCGCCCCTGGGCACGATTTCCACATAACGGGCAGATTTTTGAGGTCCTATTTAAGGGGATCTTCTTATCCAATGACCCCTATCTCTGGAGCTCGTGTTTCTCCTCCATTGTTGACCTTCTTGAGCTTGCTTATCTCTCAATCCCTCCAATGATTCTTGCTCCTTCTTGAGGAAAAAGAGAGAGGAGATCTAGATCTACATTTTCACCAATCAATCTCTCCTCTAGGTGAGGGAGCTTATTGGATTTAGATCTTGGGATTCATTTGTTGCTTCCTTGCTTTTCCTCCCATCTTTCTCCATAGCAGTAGTTGCTTTGGTGAGATTTGAGAGTGAAGAGCTTTGAACACTTCTTGTGTTCTTGCCATTGCATTAGGTGCATCGGTTTGAGTTCTCCACGGTGATACGTGGAGGTGAAATTTGAGAAGCTTATTACTCTTTGTGGATTGCCTCTTGGGTTGGTTGCAACCCTAGGAGGTCTTTGTGCGTGTCGGAGCTTTATCTTGTTGCTAAGCTCCGGGACTTTGTTGGGAGGCTCCAACTCATTGTGGAGTTCCCCGACCTTCGTGTATCGGTTTGGTCAACGCCTCAAAGTCGACCTCATAGTGGAACGAGCCAATCCCTCACGGGTGAAGCTCACGGAGAATAGAGTGAGCACATCCGTGCTATTGGAGCGCCTAGGTGGCTCCATACTCCTCCAACGTAGACGTACTTCCATTGGGAAGGAACTACGGGAAACATCTCCTCGTGTCCACTTTGCGGTTATTTCTATACCCGAACCTTTACTTATGCATTTACCTTTGTGATAGCCATCGAGTTTGAAGTTATCTATCTTGCTATCACTTAGTGATTGTTCTTGTTTAGCATAAGTTATTGGTGCACATAGGTGAACCTAGCTTGGTTAGGTTTTGTGCTTGATAAATTAAACGTTAGTTTTATTCCGCATTTATTCACGCCTAAACCGTAATTATTTTAAACACCTATTCACCCCCCTCTAGGCGACATCCTCGTTCTTTCACATGTGCCTCCCTTAGAGTCTCGAACCTTTGACAGCACTGGTTGGGGTAGTTGTCCAGCCAAGCCGAGCAAGAGTTCCTGATTGTGTAGATTTCTGGATTCCTGCCTCTGAACACCACGTACCACTACAACAAAGAACATCAACATTAGAACATTGTCAAACTAGAAACACATGATCACAAGGTGGAAAGCAACATAAGAAAAGCATGCTTTGATCATCATATACCGACAGCACTACAAGCAGCATAAGTGTTCACTGCCTAGCTAGTATGGTGTTGACCTACCACCACATCAAAAGAGGGTGTCATACTAGATACTACCACCACAAGTTCGTCGTGTGGGGGGTTAGCTTATGTACCACCTCAATCACCCAAAATATACAAGCCATAATTTTTTTTTGTCCTAGCTACCCAAAATATACACCATCATCATCATCTAGCATGCTTGCACCATCGCCACCTCCAACTTCCTGAACAAGCACTACTGGTAGTAGTGCTTGTTCAGGAAGTTCTGGAGCCAAAGAAGACGGTGGTCCTCGACCATCAGAACGAATCCAAAGCCTTGTGCCTTGTTGTCCAGGAGGTGGCCAAGAGCAGCAATCTTGGCGGTGTCACTGAATGTCCCCTTCGCGCTCATCACAGCCTCGTAGAGGCCGGGGTGCACATCGACAGGCACGCTCTCCCTGATGGCGGTTGCCACCTCCCTGACGGCCTCGGTCATGCTGGTGAATACGAGCACCTCCTCATCAACCAAGGCACCCCTCTTCCTCTTCTTCTCCCCTCTCTTAGGTGGCTTCAGTACATGATCATCAGCCTTGGCGCCTCGGTTGTCAGCACCACCATGAACATTGATGGTGTCCGACTCGTGTGATTCAGGATCATCAGGCATACCGAGAGGCTCAGAGGACCCCATGGCATGCCTTCCAGTGGCAAGACCGAATGAGAAGATGGTCTGCATCTGCTCGTAGTTCTGGATGGGCTTGTTAAGGAACTCAGCGTCCTTGGGGTGATCCTAGGGACGAAAAACAGTTAGACAGTTAATGTTTGACAGTTAGAAAGTGAGACAGTTTAAGTGGACAATGTTAGACAGTCGGCTAACCAGAATGTGGCCTCTCAGGTGCTCCACCTCCAAGATGATGCTGTGAGTATCCTCATCCCAATGTGCACCACTGAGGTCCTTGAGCTTTGACACCTTGATCCACCTTGATCTCCACTTCCTAAGGTGGTTGTAGATCTGATTAGAGGTGACCTCCTGCCCACAGAAGTCAAAGACAAGCTTGGCAACTGCGTTGAGATACACCTCCTTAAACCCCTTGTCAGTCCTCACCCCGGAGGCGATCAGCTCGCACATCTTGTTCAGCATGAAGGTGGACAGAAATGGAGGCCACTTCATGATCATCCCCATCTTGCTCTTCTTGTCCTTGCCACCAGCTTGCTTAGCTCTCTCCGGCCCCAGAGCAGGCGTGGCCAGTTGTGAACCCATCCTAGGCACCTCGTACATCTCCATATCTTGCGACTCTGGCACCTCCTCCGGCTGAGAGTCCGGGACAAGGGAGAGAGCGAGCTGGCTATCCCCCTCGAGCAGAGCATGGCTAAATTCGTCGACGGTCATGTCCTACAACGATGACGAGCAAGACAGGTGCATGAATAATCGAGCAAGACATGTCACAAGAACATCATCCGAAGGCCGAAGCTACGCTCATTACACATCATGGTCTAAAGATCTACATCATGGCCTACCAAATCAACATCAACAAATCAAGGTCCTAAACATGCTCAAACTACATCATGGCCTAAAGATCTACTCCATTTGCACAGATCTAAAGTACAAGACCTAGGGTTCGATTGTGTTTACCGGCATCGTAGCGTGTACGACCGCTCTCTGCTCGGAGAGTTCAAGGAAGAAGCGCTCCGCCGCCGGCCGTCGACCACCGTGGACCGGAGTAGAAGGAGGCGCCGCTTACCTGGTCGTCGTCGTTGAATCTTGTCTCGGACTTAGAGCTCGAAATGGGGGTAAATGATGGCGGGAGCTTGGGCGGTGAGAGGAGAGGGGTGAAATAGGGGAGGCAAAACCACATGGAGGTGAGCGAAAATTCTCCCGCCACCATTTTCGCGAGCGCGCGCGTGCGCCCGCGGCCGCGCGCCATCTCCAAGGCTGCACGAGCTCGGCTCCAGGTTCCCCTTTTTGCCTTGTGGGAGGGTGGCTCTCGAGAAACGGTGGAATCGGGCGTTTCTCTCGAGCCTAGTCCAGAGTGTTTTATGTTCCGTGCTCAGGCTCGCGGAACGGGGCAGGTGACAAACGGGCCGAAAATCGCACGTTCTCAAAGCCCGTGGGCAACCAACACGCCCATAGGCTCGGACGAAATACAGAGGCCCACGGGCAAGGGGAGACACAGACAGGCACACGAAAAAATGGTGATGGCGATGCAGCCATCCTAGCCTCCTCCCTTCCCCTCCCTTCCATGGCAGTACCTCTCCTGGCCCTCGTAGCTGCTGCCACAGTCGCTGTCGTCATCCTCGGTCTCGCTGTATTGGCCTGCCGGCGCCACCGCGCGGTCGAGGCCCTGCCTGTCGCTAGCCAGGTCAAGATCTAAGCCCTCCTGCTCCCTTTTCGCCTGTTTAGCTATCGCGTGATCCGGAATCACATCGTCGTTAGTCTGTTGACGCGAATCGGTGGTCCCGCACTCCCACTGTTTTCTGGAGGATCGTGCTAGAGACAAGAAGGGTGATTACTGATTAGGGTGTCCCGTGTCCGTCTGACTGCAACAAATGATATTATCCATGGAAATGTGCTTGTTAATCCTCTATGTTATGCCATTTGGGACTTCAATGATTATTACAGAAACACTATGTTGCTTCAAGCCTAAAAAAAACTATGTTGCTTACTACTCCCTCCGTTCGGATTTAATTGACACACATTTGGTTACACATGAGTGTATCTAGACACCAAACAAATATAGATACATCCATATTTGCACAAAATCAAGTCAATTAATTTAGAACGGAGGGAGTATAGTTTAACTGCATTCAAGATTTGGGGGAGAAAAAACGACTGGACACACAAAGACATTACGGGCACCTTTTGTTCTGTTATCACTTATCACTCCAAGTGCATTGAGGTATCGTATAGGGAAATAGAAATTTGCATGATTTTCTAGAATGCGCTGAGAACCATTTTTTTTCGCTTAAATAATTCCATCTAGTTCTTGTTGGAGTAATCAGCAGTAATATACTATTTGAATTTCATATGAAGTCCTACTGAAGTTCTCAACAGCGAATACTGTGTCCTTGTGGTTCTACTTTACAATTGTACGCTGAAAGGCTTCAATTGCAGACTGTGGATCTAAGTAGGCCTCTCCTCCCTGAAAATCTGGATGATCACTCTAGCCAAAGTAATATTTTTCCTGGAAGTGTTGTTGAAGAAACTTCGAAAATCCAGACAAATAGGAGTAACTCTTTACCAAGAATTCATGGAATAGCTGACACTACTATACAAGGTATTCTACTTGGAAAACCAGGTCTCTTTCGTTTTTCCTGTCTTTGTTGGATCACTTAACTCAGATATAATCACTTATTGATTAGCAATCTCACCTTTTCCTGTACCAAAAATTACTTTGAATTTTGTAGGGGAAACTCATGTAATCGATGTTATCAATGACACTTGTGAAGAGTTTGATTTGGGAAGCACACTTAAGTGTGCACCACAAACAATTTGGCCTACACCTAATCAAAAGCATAAAAGGAGTTCGGGAGAGGATACTCGTAATGGAAGCATATCTCCGAAGGATAACACACATCGTAAGATATTCGTCAAACCTGATTTTAACATTTTAGTAGCGCCCTTTCCTTGCAAATGTTGGCATTTTATATGCCCATTTCATTCAAATTCTTACTAGAAGTGCAGAAAGCAGCCTAGCTTTGGAGGTCATAGCTGGCCCATGTCATGGAATATGCTGTTCCCGACAATCGACTAGTCCTACACTCCCAATAATTCTTGGAAGGGTTCCCCCAAGTGATTTGGTGTTGAAGGACTCTGAAGTGTCAGGGAAACATGCTCGGATAAGCTGGAACGTAAAGGTATACTGTTCAGAAATTCTTGATTCATGTATTTTTGAATGGAACAGTAAGGGAGAATCCCAAAGTCTTACACCGAAACTATGGATAGTAAGACGGCATACTATCAGTGGAATCCAGCTACTTAGCCAATTACATAGAGGGTATTTGTAGCTACTTAGCCAATTACATAGAGGGTATTTGTAGCAACTTATTTGGTTGTTTCTCCAGCCTATAGTTCTTTGTCAAAAAGTGAGCAAGGGATGTTGTTGATGAATTAAAAGTGCCGATTTGTGTGATTAGTCGTATGGTTTTATCCAAAGGTTTAGACTTCCACATTATTTTAGATTCAGATTCCCACTGCTATAATCTAATCATTTGCAAACTACTAAAACTACTCTTTATTGGTGAAATTAGTATGACTAATTTTTGATACAGCAATTCAATGTGAAGCATGTAAAGCTATTTGACTATTTCTCGATTATTAAGAAAACTATAGTTTTCTATAGGGAAGGCTTGCCATGCTACGTATTCTATCAGCACTTCATTAATGTTAACCATTTACCAAAAGCAGAAACATATTTCCTTGACTGCAATTATGAAGGATGTTTGAGTATTTACCAAGTTGGAACGTGTGCATTCTCTCTGATTCACAATACACGCAGTTAAAGACACCAGCATGGTCTTCAAACTTCAAAGTAACACTTTTACAATAACAAAAAATGTTGAGTCAAACAAAATAAAATACATATTATTGAAAATATATATTTAATGACAAATCTAGTAGGACCAACCTTATATTGTCCATGTTGGTAATTCTTTCTACACTGATGGTCAGTCAAACCTAAAAATGTTTGACTGGAATAAATCCTAAAGCTATTTTTTTGTTATGAATCAGAGGGAAGGCAAGCTACTCTGTATTACATTTTTCCACTATTGTGTTCAACTCCACTTGTTCTTCTCCAGTCACTTGTATGCTGCAAACATCTTGGTTTGTTCTATTCCCTTCCAGTAAGATCAAATTGATATTCATGTATTGCAGACAATGAAATGGGAGCTTGTGGACATGGGCAGCTTGAATGGAACATTCTTGAACTCCCAGGCGGTACACCACCCAGACGTTGGTTTGAGACATTGGGGTGAGCCTGCTGAACTAGCAGATGGTGACATTATAGCTCTGGGGACTTCATCCAAATTATCCGTAGGTTCTTGATATGCTTCTTCTTTTGTCCTCCAAGGTTGATGCAGTATTTTGTTTACTTTCCACTCTATTGGGGTGCAACTTGTCTACCATGTTAAATTTGATTGGAGGTTTTTAATTGTATTTTGAAACGAATTATTGATAGTTGATCAAGATAAGGCATGTTGTAGTAATAGGAAATTTAGCTCCTGAACCCATACACAGTGTCTTCAATTTATTCAATCTCATAACATCTGAATTTTTAGGTTTAGATGACCATTATAAGATTATGGCAAATGACTACATTAATTCGATGGCCCTATGTTTATCATGTATTGTTAAAATTTAATTTGGTTATTACTACTCGGACAAAACAGCTCCTGCTTCCTCTTCTGTAGTTCCATTGACCCGGAAGAAAATGTTTAATCAAATAAATTCCCATCTGCACAAATTGTTGCAGCGTAGTTCTGTCAATGCTTATATGGAGGTTTTCAGCCTCTGCAGAGCCATTGACCAGCCCATTATATTCATAATATCCACGTATTTGATCTTATTGAACTTGAAAAAGGGTTTGCACCGTCAACCCAACTGTGTAATGTTGAGCTAAAATAGTTTCATTCGAGATGTCTTCATGCTGAAATTGCGCAAACAAACCCCCACTGTGCCACAAATCAAAGTGCAGGTCGTTTTAAAATCCGTGTTAGTCAAACTCAACCTGCCAACTTGTGACAATTGTGTGTACATTTTGTGGGGCTGTTAAGTTTATTGGTGCATGTTTGAACTTTATGGTTTCGATGTACTCTTGTACCATTATTCATGTTTTCTATTTCATCACTTGTCTTATGTTGTGACCTTACTGCAGGTCCAGATTTCTGTGCAAGATAAACGTATTCCTGCTGGAGTTGGTATAGCATCTGATCCAATGGTGGTCCGTCGAAGTGGAAAGAAACTTCCAATGGAGGACATCAGCTTTTGCCAGTGTCCTGTGCAGGGTGTTGAACAGGTAGTAATAAGTTAATTCCTGGTCTTATTCTTAATTTGTGTCTTGTGACTAACAGTTTGGTTAACCAACTTTATTTTGCAGTTTGGGCTCTTCGCAATTTTTGATGGACATGGTGGGGATGGAGCTGCCCGAGCTGCCAGCAAGTTAGTTTTTATCATGTGATCCATGAGCGTGTGATGTACTTTAAGTTTAACAGATGGGAACTCATACTAGTTTTAACTTTTAACCAGTGGAATCTGCTCTTGGATTCGAGATGTGATTATTTTTTCAGCATTAGAATCATGTTATTCAAAGCTGATGTGTCTTTCCTTTTTGGTTGTTAGGATTCTTCCAGAAAATGTGGCAAACATTTTGTCTCATCATAAGACAAAAGAAAAGGTTCTTTCACGCTCAGATGCATCTGATGTTCTTAGATATGCATTCAGTTTGACAGAAGCTGCTCTCGACCATCAGTATGAGGTTTCTCCCCTGATCTGATTTTTGTTTTCTCTTCGATTCTATTGTCAAATTATTTTGTATTTGATCTCGTCTACTACCTGTTAATCCAGTGATTTAGTATTAAATGATAGGAGAGTTTAGGCAAGAGTTTGAGTCCTATTTGTATTCCTAGTAGAGTCTCAGACGTAAAGGCTATCCTCTTTTTAAAGAGGCAGCCATGACTGATTAGCCAAGCTGTCTATCAATAAAAAGTTCTTACCTTGTTGTGCTTCCCTGCACAGCAGCAGCTGTCAGGCATGACATCTGCAGGCTAAGAACACCTCCTTGGCTAACATCAACCTTAGGTTCTAGGGATCTAACATTCATTGCTTATGGAACATGACCGCTATAATTAAGATTCAGCAAACATTTCATTGGTTTCATTTAATCCGAGCAATAGCAGAATCCTAGCTAGAAGTTCAGTCCGTGAATTCTATGACTATATGTCCAACAGTCGCATGGTTCGAATGGGCTGTCCACAACAATATGTCCGAACTCACTGATGGATGTTCTAGCTATTGTCTATTTCAAGTTTATGGCTTGTTACAAGCGGAATTAATTCAATACTCGTCAGTCATCATTCCTCATGTTTGATGATCTCAGATTTATGGACCGTGGGGCATCTAAATACAGTAATTGGGAGGTTACCGTCTGGTTTCTAATGCACTTATGATTTTGTCTAACTCAAATTTACCTTTATATGGGTAGGGCTCCTGATCTTCACAAATTGATGAAGGGTAACTATATTAGCAAACTCAATAACGCAACCCAACAACAAACACCAACGCGAAAATCTTTGGGAAACAAACTCAAATGAACTAAAGCCAAGATAACTATTCTCAAGAACTCAAGTCAACAACAACACTCACCAATGCCATAGCCTTTGGAAGAACTCGAGTCAACAACACTCAGTTTAAACCTATTAACCACTGAAGCGGCCACTTGATTCAACACAATTCAAAAGGAAACGAAGAACCCTAGTTGATTCAACACAGCTAGGGTGGAGGGATCTTCTCCTGAGGAGGAGATTTTGCATCTCATCTCCACAAAGGGAGGTCTCAATGGTGGGAGGAGCAAAGCTCTCAAGTTGGACATCTAGTCTAACCCTATATGGGGAAGCGGAAGCTATATTTATATCACACACACCTAGACACGAAAGTCATGGGCCTCGGAAGGGATACACGAGCCCTAGCCCTATTTGTATGCATAGGCACAGCCGGAGTGTCCGGTCCTCTGTCCAGGGACGCTCGCCGCTCAGTTAGCCGCCCGAAGTGTCCGGCCTCTCTGGCCCGGAGTGTCCGTCTGGAGCAGGAGGCTTGTTCTTCCTATGCTTCCATGCTTTTCTCTTGGAATGAAGGAGCTTGTTCTTCCTTCGCTTCCATGCTTCTCTCATGGATGGTTTGCTCGCTCTCGTATCCGCCACTTCTTCCCGGGCTTCCATGTATCTTTGCTGAAACCTAAATATGCATGAGAGAGAAGTGTCAACTAGTATACCATCCTTGAGAGTAATAGATTTTTTTCGATTAACTGAGTAATTGATAGACACATGTAAAATACAAGACTCATGTTTTGATGCTATGGTTTGGCTATGAGTTAGCCAATGCTTGAACTTGAAATCCTTGACATGGTGATGCTTGTGGAGCCCACTATATCATACATATTCCACACTATACAAACATTCAAATGAAAAATATCTCATGCTGTGCATCCTGTCCTCGGGATGCCGAGTTTAGGTAGTTTCACTCCAAAATTTCAGATTTTATTGGCTGTTGCTAACAACTTTGGAGATGTAGACACGTCCACATATTCATTGGGAGAGCAAACGTGTTTAGTTGCTAATCTTGTCAATCTGATCCTATCCGCAGTATGCAGATTTTAGGAAGTTTTGTCACCAAATTTTAGGTCCTATTGCTAACCTCATCCGCAAACGGTACATATTTGGCAGTTTCCTGACCTAATAAATTGTTAAAAAATATTTATTTTAACATGCTGGGTCTAGCAAGAATTAGCAATAATCACTCTCCTCGAAGTCTGAAGTATGGTGTATGTCAATTCTTTGGCAATCTTACATTGTTTTCCTTTTATCAAGGCGATGCCATATGTTTTTCGTTGAATTATTTCTGTATGGTAAATGCTGATGTGGTTTGTGTATGTTTTCTCTTCTCAGGGATGTACAGCAACAGCCCTTCTTATCTGGTATGATCATAATAAAGATTGTTTTGCCCAATGTGCTAATCTTGGTGATTCGGCTTGTGTTTTGAGGTAAAAAAAAGGCACCATTTTACTTTATTTTCTCTATTAAAATTGTTGTCGAGTACAAGGTACTAGCTAACAGATATATGCCAAACACAAGTTCTCCCTATCATGATTAAGATCTTGATGCCCCATCATGATAACTTGTTTTGTCAGTGTCGATGGAAAGATGACTGATATGACTGAAGATCATCGAGTAGCTAGTGCAAATGAACGAGCTAGGATAGCAAGAAGTGGACAGCCCCTGAGAGATGGTGAAGTCCGTATTTGTGGTATGCTAAGTGTCGCTGTTTTTTTCTTCGTCCAACGAATGGTGAAGGCAGTACCAATGTTCATTGTTATTTCGACAGGATTAAATCTTGCCAGGGTGCTTGGAGATAAGTTTCTAAAAGAACAAGACTCCCGTTTCAGCTCAGAACCATACGTGAGCCCAGCCGTTCACATTGCGAAAGCAAGCACAGCTTTCGCAGTTATTGCTAGGTAACTGCATCATTTCTTAATGGTGTGAAGGAAATGCTTATAGATGTAACGCGTCCGTTTTGAGATTCTGGGTTGTTTTTCTCACGTGCAGTGATGGGCTCTGGGATGTCATTACTACAAAAAAGGCAGTGCAGCTTGTTGTTGAGGTGAAAGAGCTCCGTTTATGTTTTAGTTGAACCGTCCTGTTAATTTGTAATCTCAGCTGGTTTTGGTCTCGGGATTTTGCAGAGTAGGGAGAAGACCAACGGCTACAGCAGCTCAGCGGACAAAATAGCCAACCGTGTATTAAGCGAAGCTAGGAATTTGAGAACCAAGGACAACACATCCGTGATATTTGTAGATTTCGACGTTTTGAGAACAGATCCTTGTATTCCCAAATGATGCGTCCATTTGGAGACGGCTTGTTCTGAGAATCATTTGCTCCAATTTCTTCTTTCGATTTTGATTTCTACTCATTTCATTAGTTTTACCAAGAAGTCGTGGCTTCTGTGTACTTTATGAAGATTGGATATTTGAGCAGATGGATTATTGCTGTAAAAGGCTGAAGTCTAAAGTGTCCTGCCTGCACATTAAGTTGAGAACCTTTACCAGAATCTAGCGCTCCAAGAGCATGGCGCCAATTGCAAAATGCTGCCATTTTTCCCAACCACCCCAACCCGGTGGGAAAGCAGCAGAGAAGCGATGCAAAAAGAACAAAGAAAATGCTGTTGCCGTTTGTGCACAAGATTGTCCTCAGAAGGCACCAGCTGCGTGTCCGACAGGAATGGAAGGCTGGTGTCCGACAGGAATGGAAGGCTGAGGATTCTGCCAAGGGCTAGAATCTAGTGACATTCTCTTTGACCCCATCTGGTAAGATGAGGAGGCAGGACATTGCTCAGCCTTTTACTCCTTTCTGCAGCCCTACTATCTTCGTCTCTCTGTGCTTGCTTAAGGCACTCGAAGTAGTTAGGGCCCTTGCCTTATTACGATTCATGCATTTACGTGTGTATTGATGTGTGCTGTGTGAACATGTCTCGGCACAAGTGAGAAGAAAAGAAGTGACCAAAACCGGTCCTCATCCTACCCCACGTGATCGACCTCGCGTTGGAGCCGTCTGGTGCAGCCACCGGTCAAACCTTAAATGCCTCCAAGCTCTCTCTCTCTCTCTCTAGACAAGCAGTAGGCCGGCCGTGGTCATGGCGAGCCGCGGCGAGGTGCAGGAGTCGCTGCAGGCGGTGGCGAAGGGGCTGCGGTGGACGTACGCTCTCCTCTGGAAGCTCTGTCCCGACCAAGGGTAGGGTACCACAGTCCACAAGACGACCGCCACCTTCTACTAGCTCGATCGTCGGATTGTTCTTCTCAGACTTCACTCGCCATGATCCATGCTGAACCCAGGACAGCTTTTCTGACTGATTTCTTTTGCTCGACACTGGAATGGCAGCGCGCTGGTGTGGGCGGAGGGGCACTACAACGGCGCCATCAAGACGCGCAAGACGGTGCAGCCTGCCATTGCCCAGGGGCCAGCGCCGGCGGACGCAGCCGACCACCACCGAAGCCGGCAGCTGCGGGAGCTCTTCGACTCCCTCGCCAGGGAAGCCGCAGCCGGTGGGACGAGCTTCAGGGACGTTCATGGTGCCGGCGCGCACGAGGCGGCGCCGCGGCGGCCCAGCGCGGCACTGGCGCCGGAGGATCTGACGGAGACGGAGTGGTTTTACCTCATGTGTGCCTCCTACTCCTTCCCTCCCGGCGTCGGGTACGTGCTACGTACGTACTGTACTATATTTGCAGCTTCTTGAATTCTTTCTAATTAAAAGAGGTTCCGACCAGTCTTACATTTTTATCCACAGCGTCTGAAGAAATCTAAGAAAACTACGTACTGGAACATTTCCATATGCTTTGCTACAGCAATTAAACCATGCATGCAAACTTTTGTACTCCCTCCGATCCATATTAATGGATTTAACTTTGTCTAGATACGAATGCATCTAGTCCAAACACTTAACTAGATGCTTTCGTATCTAGACAAAGTTGAGTCCATTAATATGGATCGAAGGGAGTAGCTAAATTAACCCAAATATACAAGTGCTTGACTTCTTACAAGTTTTTAAACACCCTCTGATATGTATGCAATGTTCAAATATGAGTAATTATTTGAGCTTTTAGCTTAATAGATGTGCATGCATGACATACCGTGAAAATGAAATGGGAAGTAAATGATGAGCAAATGTCTGATCACATTGTAATGGCTGATCATATGCGTGTTCTGTTTACAGGTTACCTGGAAGAGCATTTGCAAGGGGAGGGCATGTATGGCTCAGTAGAGCAAATGAAGTTGACAGCAAGGTCTTCTCAAGAGCAATACTTGCCAAGGCACTTCTTCTTCTCTTATTTCCTCTTATATTAGTGGTTATTCGGTACTTAATCGGCAGTGTGTCCTAATAGTCATTCAGCATAGTAAAAACTAGATCGAGAAAATATAAACTACTAAAAAAATACATCTCTACCTGTAAAAACAAATGCATACCAACGATTCGAGTAGCGTTGGAAACCTAATCACGAACCGGATACAAATATATAATTCATTTTCCCTTTTTTCTCTGAACATATAGAATACTAATTTTTCATTTTCCGTACTCTGTTCCTGTGGTGCAATACAAATTGTGGCGGCAATAATTTGCAGAGTGCAGGAATTCAGGTATTTCCCTATGAGAGAAGCTACTTATGAACTATAAATACTTACCTTGATACTTCACCTAATATCCATTAATTGTACTTAAAATCTAATGCAGACAGTCTTATGCATTCCGATAGTCGACGGTGTCCTGGAAATCGTACCATAGAGAAGGTGAGTTTACATGGTCCCATTCCATAACTAATTGCATGGCGGACAATAGTGGGTCTGACTATTTATACATATTTCAGGTGGAGGAAGACATAGGCCTAGTCCAGTATGCAATGAGCATCTACATGGATCAACAAGACAACCACATGATCCCTACTATGTCAGAGCACTCAACTTCCAACCCAATCAGTCACATTGATCAACAGCCATTCCAAACAAAGAGGAAGATACATGCCAGTCCGACAAAGGAGGAGACCAACATGTTCAGCCCGAATTACGAGGACAATGAAATGGAAGATGGCGATGATGAGATTGATGAGGAGTGTGCATCCGGTTCAGAGACAAACACCGTAGGAGATTTCTGCCGGCATGCTCCACTGAACATCGCGAGCAGTGATGTTCAGGCAACACACAATGCAGGGAGCAGTGAGCTGATGCAGCTTGAGATGTGTGAAAGGGTGGGAGAAGGCTGCTCAAGCAACTTGGGTGATGAAATCCAAATGCAAATGGTTTGCCAAAACATTAATGACCAGTCCAATTTGCAAGGGCAATATGAGCCTTGTCAGTCTTGGCATTTTATCTATGAGGAGTTGTGTAGTGGCTACCCTCAGTCCTCAGGTATTTCCATGTTCCATTCTCTTGATTTATGGAAGGAGTTCATAGTTAACCTTTGTGTTGACAAAGCATATTACGCCTTTTTTTTGGCGAACTTGATGCTTGGCACTCACAACAATTTTGATTCAAAGAAAAAGGTTTAATCTTCATCAGGACAATGGTATTTCATCAATTTAACTTGAGTAAATGTATTGTCAGGAAAAGAGAAAGCAAATATGAGTTAAGTTCAACCCTTCAAAGATGGCCACCATCTGATCTCTCTGTCCCTAATTTTGTTTGTGCAGGGGAAAACCAAGCAATAGTCTCACCTGAAAATGCTCACTACACAGAAACAGTCTTGTCGATCCTGCATCGCAACACGCGCCGACAAGCCACCGAGCCGAACATCAGATCCTATCTAGCAGTCTCACACGAATCATCATTCTCCACATGGCACCCTACCATTCAGGGACGCGCGGTCACTGAAGGAAACACCCCACAGAGGCTGCTCAAGAGTGTGCTGCTCAACGCTGCCTGCAGTAGCCACTGCAAGCCATCTGATGATCCGAGGTGCGACGTTGCCGGGCCGCGAAGAGAGGTCGATTTCAGCGCCAACCATGTGCTGCAGGAGCGGAAAAGAAGAGAGAAGCTGAACGAGAGGTTCATAATCCTCCGATCCCTTGTACCCTTCGTGACCAAGGTACAATCTTCAGACTGATCGAGCAGCAAAAACTCAGCTATCTTTGCTTCGTAAAACTAAATTCAGTAACCATCTGGAACTTAGCATGGATCTCTGACGAATACTCAGTTATCTTTGCATCCAAAAAAATTCAGTAACCAAAATTCAGTTGTCCAACGTTGCAGATGGACAAGGCGTCGATACTCGGCGACACGATCGAGTACGTGAAGCAGCTGAGGAAGCGCATCCAGGATCTTGAATCATCGGTAGCCAGAAACGTGGACGGTGACCCGCTGATGATCAGGCCGCCAGGGATGCCGACAGAGACGAAGAGTGTTGGTGCTCACAGCGACCAGCGCGCCGCCGGGAAGCGGAAACTGACAGCGGTGGAAGGGAGCAGCAGCAGCAGCAGTACTCCGGTGGCCGTCGTGCAGCATTCCACGGACGTGCAGGTGTCCATAATCGGGAGCGACGCGCTGCTGGAGCTGAGGTGCCCCGACAGG
The DNA here is from genome assembly GCA_947311845.1 of Poa pratensis. Classification (NCBI taxonomy): domain Eukaryota; kingdom Viridiplantae; phylum Streptophyta; class Magnoliopsida; order Poales; family Poaceae; genus Poa; species Poa pratensis. Next base: position 88,559,245 of record CAMZMU010000052.1, on the reverse strand, counting down.
CGCGGCCTGCTGGTGAGGATCATGCAGGCGCTCCAGGAGCAGCTCCGGCTCGAGGTCACCGCCGTCCAGGCGTCGTCGGACGACGGAGTACTGCTCGCCGAACTGCGCGCGAAGGTCAGTTATTCGGCGCATAACTACCATGATCTATAGTAGTACTACACGACTGTTCTTGATTGATTGATCTTTCTGAATGTTTCTGTTAATGTTTGGTTGTTTGTACTGCATGAATAATGCAGGTGAGAGAGGTGCATGGCAGCAGGAGGAGCAGCATTTCGGAAGTGAAGAGAGCAATCCATCTGATCATCTCGTCAGGATGACATGTATTTATAGAACAGCTAATAAACCATATGTATAGGGGAATTAAACCTAGCGAGCGTGATTGTTTACTGATGGATCGCCATGATTAGGCGTGCACTGACATTGGAAGCTAAACTCGCATTGTTGTATAGTTTGACAGTCTGCGTCAGTGACATGCTAGTACTAGGCCTTCCGATCGATGTGCATTGCTGGCGGACGAGACACAGTGCACTCATCGCGCTTCGCGTTCGCCGGCCGGGGCGCCGTATGTTCACGCGGCTTCGCCGTCGAGTCATGTCGTCGTCAGGTCATCGACCGGGCAACGCTTTTCCAAAGCCGAACACAAGCGGGCAGGCGCCACACGCACCTACTAGCCGTGAATAACGAGTAAACGACCAAGTTCATAGCGGCTTCTCAAAATCTTCAGCACAAAAGCACGACCCCGCACCGTTCTCTTTCCCCTGCTACAGTAAAGGCGTTCTTGAAGGCGACCTCAGGGCGATTCCGGCGATCTCGGGGTTCCCTCTCCCTCCGCCGGCCGCTCTGGCGGCGGGAGGGTGGGGGAACCCTGGATCTGGTGTCTCCTGTACATAGGGTGGCGTTTAGGTAGCCCGGCCGCCGGCGTTGAGGAGGGCGTGGCGGCACTGGTGTGGGCGTTTTGGTGTTGCGGCTGCTGTCCTTCTCCGCCTCCGGCGAGGAGCCACGACGAGTTTGGTCTCACGAATCTCTGGATTCGTCGAGAAGATGTGTCCCCTTCGTGCTCGTCGAGGCGACGCAGGCGAGTGCGTGCTCTGGGGTTCCTGTCCTCCGTCCCGGTTGTTGCGGCGCCGTCGTCTTCTCCTGCGGCGGCGTGGGATAGTGAGGTAAGTGCTTGGAGACTGCGGTGGTGCCTGCTGTCCTCCGGCGCAGGGTGGCCGGGGTTTGGAAGAGGTTGCGGTTTGGCCGTGCTCGTTCATCGTCCTAGATCTCGTTGCTGCGCTTCGGGTGGATTTTGCGGTCTTCTACAAAGGTGGTGCAACGCCTCGCTCCAGGGGCGGCGGTGGTCGGCCTTCTTCTCCGGCGTCTCCGGCGGTGGAGTGGTGCGGCGGCGGACCAGAGGCGTGTTCAGCAGAAGGGGTCCTGGGGACCGGGTGGTAATTTTCTTCTTTTCGAGGTCTTTTCTGCTGTTGTGCTGGGGCATGGGTTCCACCTGCCGTGTACTGCGTGTGGCTGTATTCCTGGTTGTATTTCTTTGAATACATGCAGTATACTAAGTTCAAAAAAAAAGACCCGGTTTCAAAAATAATTTTGAGTCTAGTCCTGTGTTCCATAATGGAATAACGTTGTTGTGCATAGCATCCTGGCGCATGATGTATGGGTCATTCCATTATCATTAAGGAAAAAAAGGGAGAAAAGCAGCTTCAATTGGACTTATGCTCTGTAGATGATGGAACACAAAACAAAAGCATATACGCGTCCTCTCTGACCTAGTGTGGTGTGATGATGTTCGTTGGTCGTGTGCTTTTATCCTATATATGTTGATTACTTAGCACAGCTGAAGATGTTCTGAACCATCACTTCGATCGTGTGATTGTATCTGTTCTGCAGCTGTTGGTTATCCCATTGTCAGGATTAAAGGAGAGATTAAAGTCAGTGCATGCCCCCTTTTTGCTGGTGCGGTCAACCAGCTGTGCCCTCCTTTTGTCGTTACTGGGTATAAGAAAAATAATACTCCCTCCGCTGCATAATTCTTGTCGCAATTTTAGTTTAAATTTGTACTAAAATCACGACAAAAATTATGAAAGCCGAGGTAGTACTTTTTGTACAATCGGCACAAAGATACGTACTTTCTATCGAATGGAAAATATTCTACTAAAAACACAACCTAATTTTATTTTATTTTGAAACAACAAACACGGCCTAGTACATTCGAGCTTAGCTTTATCAGCAAGCTACGCGCTCCCTACGCCTGGTCAAGTTGCATTTCTTCGATCTATCCATCCATCCAATTCAATGTTAAATTCATTCAGTATTGGATCTCAGGATCTCGAAGGAAATCAGTCATGCTTGGCATGTGAGACGACAGATCTAGTAATCAAATGCAGCTAGCTATAGTCTTTGAAATCACTCTAACCTATGGCTTGTTTGCCAATTGGAATCGTGTATGCTCTGCACGACCAAGCTAGTAGCAGGGTGCATATATACCACTGATCCATCTATATTTCTGTGCGTGCGTGCGCGCGCGACTTCTATCTGTCGAAAGATACGCGCAAAATCATCATGTATCATGCACACGATTTCCCCAAGATTTGAAACCAAATATACATATATGCATGAACGCCAGACTGTATTGTTGTCAGCCCTTCCAAGCACCCCGACACACGCATCGCAAGCTGTTCTGGCTGAGAAGAAGAACAGAGTGGTTGTTACATACAGCTCACCGCTCCTTGCATTGACTCTCACCGACCTTTCTAAAGAGAAGCACAATACATGTTGGATGGGCCAAGTACACTGACAGCGTGTTGTGCTCTGCAAATTTTTTTTTGCGGGGAAAACAGCTACATCAGAGCAAGACTTTTACAGAAAGGACCTCCACGAAGCACAAAAATACACACAAGTCCAACTTCTGCAACGGGATGATGCCGACGATGAGCAGCACGTTCCGCCGGCGCGCTGCCGCCGCATCTTCAACTCCTTGGATCGGAAGATGTCCCTTGGCGGACGGGAAGTCGACGGTCCTCGAACTCCGGAGAGCCTCCATCCTGCTCCACCGGCCGCACCGCTTGCTTGCTCCAGATCCAGCTGCTTCCAGATCAACACCAGCCGGAGACGCCATCCTCGAACTCCGCGCAGGGAAGTCACCCACGGCAGCTGCACAGAGCTGCGAGGGCAACGAAGGCAGTAGATCCACTGCAGAACTCCACCGGAGCTCCGCCGTCGAAGGGAAAGATCACCACCTGCAAAGAACCACTCCGGCCAAGCCACCACCTTCCCGACGCCGCCGGCTGGATACCCACGCACACCTAGACTATGTACAGGCCGGGATCCACGGATTCCCCACCCTCCCGCCGCCGGAGCGGCCGCTGGAGGGTGAGAAATCCGGCGGATCGCCGGCTGCGAGCTGGTGCGAACGGGCGAGCTCAAGAAATCGCCGCTCTCTACTGTAGATGGAGAGAGGGGAACGGTCCAAGGTCCGTTTGACTGACAGTTCAGTTCACATTGTTGTGCTATGCAAATTACCTATCTATTACTCCCTCCGGAGTATTTCTTTATGTTTTTACTCCTTACTACTCCCTCCATTTGTGAATGTAAGGGTATAGTTTTTTGAGATTTTTTTTCCAAAATATAGGGTTTATTAAAATTAATGGACAATTATACCATCCAAAAATGAGTTTTATTCTCGAACGGAGGGATTGTACTGATTGTTTTCATTTTGTGGCTATTAGGGACTCCTCTTTTCTGAATTTTTTTCATAAACAAATGAGTCCACCGTATGCCAAACACCCATTTCTTAATATTCGTGCAGAAAAATTATACGCCTTACATTCAGAAACGGGGCCCACTCACGCAGGGCCATGTTTTCCTCCCTCTCTATTGCCATGGTTAGGTCGAAACCTCGGCCGTGTGTATAGTGTCTCCACTGGATCTGAGATACATTGTTGAAAAAATTAGAAACATTTTGCATCGGTTCGATGCATTAATATAGTGCTTCCTATCGAAATCCGTTATTTTTTTGGAAATGTATCGATACCGTTACTCCAATTTTTTTTAAGAACAAGGAGGGATTCTAGCCAATGGGTTAGAAAAGTGGATATACAATTTAGTCACCCTGCTCAAGTCCCACAAGTTTGAATTTGGGTTCTTATTCCTACGAAGAATCACTCTAGTGGTCTTCCCTACCGCTTTGTTTTCAAATAAAATTTCGATAAGACACTAACATTGGCGTTGCAATCACGTACCTAAAGAGCTGCTTAAGTTATGGCGAAAATCAGGAGGGCACAGAGTTTGCTGATCCTAAATGTCGGTAGGACTATCAACTGTCTTTTTTTGTTTTTGAGTTATACATGACGATTAGCTCATCTAAAACATTAAGCCGAGGGAGACAAAATCAGCATAACTTTCCTCGTGTTTAGGCTTCGTGATGACGTAAATGCCGGATCAATGCAGAGTAAAACTAGTTTTGGTAATTACACATTGGTCAGATCTTAAACTCAAAGGTGGATTATAGTTTTAAACAGGCGTTGTAATTATCATGGATTGTAGAGTGATGATCCAACATGTCATGTTTTTCAAGGCAAACAAAGGCGGTTGTTATGAACCGGATACCATGTTACAGTAGCTTGGCCCTTTGTTGGAGCATAAAAGGTAAATATGAAGAATCACACTAGTCTTCTGAAGCAACTAAGGACAAACAACCCAAATATGTGTTTGCATAGTTCTTGATACTCCCTCCGATCCGAATTACTGTTCGCGCTGGTTGTTTTGCAAAAAGCCCCTGCTCTTTTTCACCTGAAGTAACAAGTCCTCCCACCAGCCTTATCCATCCCACACCCGCACCATCCTCTCTCCTTATCCTCTCATCCATGCGTCCGGCGCCCGCGCAGCCGCAAGCGCGCCGCCGCCTCCTCCTCGTCGTCGCCGGCCTCGCCCCCCGCACCCGCCGCTCCACCTACTCCACCGCGGCCACCTCCACCCCGTCCTCGCCCCCGACCCGGTCTTGCGAGGATGTGGAGTACGGCGAGGTCTTTTCCGTCCCCGACCCGGCCGCGGCTTCCACAGCCTCCCCGCCGCGCCGTCTCCGCCGCAGTCTTTGGCGCTCGGCGGCACGCTGAGCCCGGCCTCCACCACCACCGAGCTCGAGAGCCCGGAGGACCTGTCGGCCGATGACGCCGTGCTCGCCTACATCAACCAGTTCCTCCTCGAAGATGAGGACGAGGAGGAGCCTTCCGGCCCCGGCGCGGCGTCACCGGCGCCGCCCCGGCGCTCCTCGCCGTCGAGAAGCCCTTCGTCGACATCATCGCCCTGCGTTTTTTCCCCTTTGTTTCTTGGCCGCTGGTGGACGCGATCCGGACGCCGCTGGTGGACGAGCTCCACGGTCGGGGCGAGCTGCCGCGGCTGGTGTCCTTGATCTGCGCCGCGGACACGCGGGCGCGCGCGCTCGCACTGGAGCTGGTGCTCCGCGTCACCTACTACGGCCGCGGGGAGGTCCTGGACGCGTTCCTCGCCGAGGGCCTCGTCAAGTGGCTCCTCTGCCTCCAGCGCCTCGACCTCGGCGGCTCGGCCACCGACTCAGACGAGACCAGGGAGCTGTCGGCGTCGCGGCGGCCGTTCGTGAGCGCGGTGGCGCGGTTTGCGGTGCAGATGGAGGTCGGGCAGGGGCTGGGCTTGATTGTATTTCATTTCAGACTTGCGAGGGGGGTTTTTGTAAAAAAAATTAAAACACAGTCCGCCCATTAATTCGTGTCGGAGGGAGTAATATTTTTGATATGTAGTGCTGCTGGAGGATAATTTTGGCCAACTTGCCTACCCAGGACAGTATAAATACCCACCCAAACACACCCAAGCCGAAATCACAGGCTAGCTAAGGAAGAAGAAGAGACATCTTGACGAATACAGTTAAGCTAGCGGTTAACCAGCAACTTAAACACATTATTGCAAAGCACTATGTCACTCTACTTGGCACCCACGGCGGCGGCCGCCGCCGCCGCAGGTACTGCCACCCTCCGGAGGAGGAGGCTCGTGCTGCCGCCTATCGACATAAGGAGGCAGCCAGAGCGCCGCGACATGGCGCTGGTCATGCCACCGCCTCCGTTTCCACCCCTGCCGCCGCTCGTCGGGTCCAACAGGCACATGCCCGCAGGCGCGAAGCATAAGGCCGTGGTGGTGATGGGCGCTACGGGGACCGGCAAGACCCGCCTCGCTGTTGACCTCGCGCTCCGGTTCGGCGGGGAGGTGATCAACTCCGACAAGATACAATTGTATGTTGGGCTCGACGTGGTGACCAACAAGGCCAGCGACGAGGAGTGCGCCGGCGTGCCGCACCACCTGCTGGGCGTCGCGCACCCGGACGCCGAGTTTACGGCCGAGGACTTCCGGCGCGAGGCGTCGCGCGCCGCGCGCGCGGTCACCGCACGTGGACGTATCCCAATCATTGCGGGTGGGTCCAACTCGTACGTCGAGGAGCTCCTCGACGGCGACGGCCGCGCGTTCCGCGACAGATACGACTGCTGCTTCCTGTGGGTGGACGTGCAGCTCCCCGTGCTGCACGGTTTCGTGGACCGCCGCGTCGACGCGATGCGCGGCCGGGGCCTCGTCGAGGAGGTCGCGGCTGCCTTCGACCCACGCCGCACAGACTACTCACGCGGCATCTGGCGCGCCATCGGCGTGCCGGAGCTCGACGCGTACCTACGGTCCTGCTGCGAGCAAGACAGGGCCCGGCTGCTGGACATTGCCGTGGAGGAGATCAAGTCCAACACGCGGCGGCTATCGTGCCGGCAGCGCCAAAAGATCGAGCGGCTAGCGAAGCTGTGGCGTGTCGGCCGCGTGGACGCCACGGAGGTCTTCCAGGTACGGGGGCACGCCGTGGACGAGGTCTGGGAGAGGCTCGTCGCCGCGCCGTGCATCGCAGCTGTGCGTGCTTTCTTGCACGACGATCTCACGGCACCTATCGTCCCCTTGTTCGCTCCTACAACCGCGGCTGCCGTTTTGTGAGCATCCACTCCCTCCATACCATGTACAGTGCCATAATATAAGATGTTACTGCAACCAATATATGTTGATTGCTGTTACATCTTATATTATAACACTGAAATAGTGGATAGTGGCCGAGCGTTCCCTACCCCCGCCTCCGCTGAGCAGCCCAGGCTGGCGGGCAGCACCTCCAACACAGAACTCGTGAGTTTGGGGAGCTCCGCGCGGGGCTGCTGGTGACCTTGCTTCTCCTTGCGCCGGCGTGGTTTCAGGTGGCAGTGTTGGATGGCGGAGTGGCCGTCTCTATGGGGGGCCGCGGCAACTCCAAGAAAATCCATGATCCCCTTGGGATCGAGCAATGACGGTTTTTATGCGTCGCAGTCCCTCTTAAGATCATGATAGGTACTAGTACTACACATGACATCTCTCCTCCGTGATGTCAAGTCATGCATGTTACTGCTCGGTTTAAAGTGGTGTGACAGTTGTTGAAGACACGGTGGTATAGGACATCAAAGACTTCCAAATCTAGTAAGAAATGTGTCGTTGATCAGACATGTAATGATTCTAGAAGTGTTAGCATCGAGTTTTCCACATACTTCAATGGAAGCACTTAATGTCGATGTACGCTTGCCCTTGATGAAAATGGTGGCTTGAAACAAACCTAATCTTGACCTACAGTTGGACTCGTCATTATCGACGCACGTGCGGAGGTTCCTTGTTGAAGGATTTGGCTAAAATCTGTGTTATTCTCTTTATTTATGTATGTTACTATATAATTAGTGATAACTAGATGTACAGTTGCTGGAGACATGGTGGTATGGTATGTCCGCAACTTTGATAAGGAGAGGGAGTAGTCTACCCTCGTACTACGAGTTTGTGAGAGTATTTGATCGGTCTTTCTATGTACTATCATGTTTTAAAACCACATGAGTTGTTGCACATGATTATGGCGATTTTTATGGTGGATATTTTGATATGAGATGAGTAATGCGATGCAGAGATAAGTGGAGTGTCATGAATGGCCGAAGGTTCGAGAGTAATACGATGCAATTTTAGTATGTGCTTAGTTTGACGAGTCTGTGAAATGTATTAGATTGGTTTGGCTGAAGTTATACCTTTACCTCGGGATGTATGTGTGTTTATATATTCCGAATCCCGGGTAGGGATTTACGTCAAGTTGTTATAAGGATTGATATACATGAATAGAAACAAATTAGTCGGTTTATACACCACTGATGCGATACAATACGATTACAACAACTATAACAACTCTAACTAGTTTAGTTGTTATCGTTTAACATCCTCCCTCAATCACAATGTACACATATTGAGATTGAATTACAAAATTGAAGAGGCACTTGTTTTGTAATCTATCTGCAACTTGAGTTGTTGCGCTATAAACCTGATATTTAACAATTTTTGTGCGACACAGGTTCTCTTACAAAATGAAAATTAACTAGATTTAGGGTTAGGCATTGGCGCACGACCCCCCGAGCCCTATTTTAGCGACACGGTATACACGATGCTAATAATCAACGGGTCGAAAATAATTATATCATATGTAATCTGAAGGAAAAAATAAGACAAATAAAAAAAAAACCAGATTCATGCAACTACTAAATGGCATGCAAGTACAAACGTAATGGTGATGACACCTCCTACGATCAAATGAAATATTTACCTCTATCTTTAAATCTCTGCCCCAACTGTATGCCTAAAAAATTCACTCATATGATTGATGAGATTATACGCAGACACTTACCGCTCCGTCTCGGGAAGGAATGAACATTATCACGACACTGCAGCCTCCCACGCGCCAAACACATATGACACACTACAAGAAATATGCTATTCTATGACCCTCAATATTGGTCACTGAATGGTCATATATTTTAATTTGTGACCTTTTTGTGACAAAAAACACTTGATCACGTTATGAGCGTCACTAACAATCTAAGGTGACCTTTTGTTTGGATTGGTCATAGACCTCTATGACCAAAAGAGAAGGTCACAAATTTTATGACCAATTTTTTTGTCACTGGCAATCTGGCAATGCCACGTCAAATCCAACGTGGCAAAGGCTGACGTGGTAAATTTGTGACCAAATGAAATGGTCGTGATTAGAATCAGCCCGGTCCGGTTCGGCCGTCTACATGGGCCAGGCCCAATTATTCAGCCCGTTTAATTTTTTCCATTGTTAATTTTAGGCGGCTAAATGGGCCAAGCCCATCAATTTGGGCCTTTTATTTTCTGGGCCACGGTCTTTGACTGGAGATTTCAGTTTTCTGTTTGTATTCAGAAGATAGGCCCCACTTGTCAGGTTCAGTAAAATGGGACACTTTTATTAGGTTCTGGCTAGTTGGTCCGAGATGTCAGTGTCTAATTCTTCAGATTTCAATTTTCCAGTGAAGAAATAACTAATATATAAATCAAAACAGCCGGAAAACAGTTGTGGTATAAATAGAGCAAACCGCCAAATTTGGCACATTACATTAAAACATGGCTCACATCAGGTTTACAGGCAAAATATAGTTCACATCAGGCATCCAGCTACCAAATACACAATTAAATATCAAAATATATCTATCAGTGGAAGTATGACTAGCTCCAAAGAGTTAGAAATGGGCTTCTAACTTCGTCCTCGAGCTCGCGACGAAACATGAACGTAAGACAACATCTGCATGTTATAGAACAAATGGTTAGGATCAAAACATTGTTTCGGGTTGGGGAGTATAAATGCAAGAAAATGTCAAATGTATTTTGCTCAACATTATCACAAATAGCATAGTGTTACAACAGAATTGAGCAAGCCAAACATACAGAAATACAACTAGCAAAGAAATTCCAGGTGAAGGTTTCAAATGCAGAAAAGGGCACAATCAAGCATATATATAAAGCCTAACAAAGGCAAAATTTCTCATGACACAATGTTCTCCAACAAAAGACACTGATTTATTATTCTGGTTACAAATTTGAAGGTAACAACAAGTATATGTGAAGCATTAAGTTCAGAAGAAACCAAAACATATATTACAATTGTCTGGTAAAATAGCAGCCACCAGTACAGGTACAAGCAATGTTAGGATTTGACATTTAAAAGAAAGGCAAGTATATTAATTTCAAGGATTAGTAGCCGTATATATACAAGACTGTTTACACAACTAAGAACCAAATCTATCAATACTTTTGGACGCGATATACATTGTTGCAACAAGTAAATAAAACATGGTAGCGTGATACGTCTCAAACGTATCTATAATTTCTGATGTTCCATGTTGATATTATACCACTTGTTACATGTTTTACATACACTTCGAAGCATTTTTATGCATTTTATAGGACTAACCTATTAACAAGATGCCACAGTGCCAGTTCCTGTTTTCTGCTGTTTTGTATTTCAGAAAAGTTGTTCTAGAAATATTCTCGGAATTGGACAAAAAACACCGTGACACTCGTATTTTTCCAACACGTACATGGATTCCAGAGGGGAGACGGAGAAGAGCCACGAGCCAGCCATACCATGGGCCGGCGCGGCCCCCCGTCGTGGGGCGGCGTGGGCCCCACGGGCGTCTCCAGCCGCCACCCTTTCTCCTATATAATCATCTTCACGGAAAACCCTAGATACCCGAGTCATATTCCACGAAAAGTTCTAGAGGCGCTGCCGTCGTCAACCCTAGCTCGGGAGGGTTCAGAAGTTCTTCCCGGCACCCTGCCGGAGAGGGGAATCATCACCGGAGGGATCTACATCATCATGCCCGCCTCCGGAGTGATGCGTGAGTAGTTCATCCTTGGACTACGGGTCCATGGCAGTAGCTAGATGGTAGTCTCTCCACTTTGTGCTATCATGTTTAGATCTTGTGAGCTGCCTATCATGATCAAGATCATATTATTGTAATGCTACATGTTGTGTTTGCTAGGATCCGATGAATATTTGAAAGGGCATGTGTTGCCCCATGTGTGGTTTTGGTAATTAATGACAATCCCTATGGACTAATGTTTGCATTGAGGTATCTTTATAGATCTTGTCCATGAAGAAGATTGGAGTTCATGTGTTGGACTCTAGAAGATTACATGATGATCAATGCTCTATTCAAGGGTTTATATAAAGAATGGTCATCTAGAGTTGAGCTTATTGCAAGCATGGTTTGGAAAAGAAGATTGAGTGAACATTCATGTTTATCTCCAAGCCATCATCTATATCAAGATAAGAAGTCAAAGTTCATGTGGATGCATGAAGACGGAGCTAAGCAAGACTCTCCCATAATGGTGTATGGGGGAGTATTTGGAGAAGTCTTCATCAAGCTTGTGCTAGCAAAGCGCAATCAAGAAAGGTGGTCCACTTGAAGAGATCAAGATCGTCATCATCTAGCTCAAGTGGAATGCGCAAGGCAAAGGTATGATCTTGATAGGGTTTCTATTTTTACCGGTCTCTTGGTGTTAGTGGAAGACCGGGTTATAGGATAGACGGCGTACTATCAAGAGGGGCTCTCAAGTGAGTAACTTGATCGCATCTTTGTGGAGAGCTCAAACCTTTGCATACTTGGCATATAATCTTTCTTGGTTCTTATTTGGCTTTTATCCATGTGAGAATTTAGAGGTTGTGTTCTTCTCCATACCAAGCTCTAGTTCATCAAAAACGGATTTCATACGAATATCTTGTTGCGTTTTTGATGTTGGAGGTTTTACCGATTTGCCTTTTCTAAGAGAGGTCAAACTCTTTTCTTGTGGCTTCCTTCTCACATGATGGACTATGATGTTTCTCTGCATAATCTTGTAAAGCTCTTCGTTGCGATTCCAACGAGCCCAAGATCATCGAAATCGGAGTCCGGATGAAAAAGTTATTGTCGTTTTCGTTTTGGTGTTTCTGCAGTTTTCTGGGGGGCGGAAATATCCGGCCCCGGATATTTCCGGCAAAATATCCGGCCCGGGTCCAGTACCGAAGTTTTTGGGGGACTTGGCCATTTTTCGGGGGTCCGAAAATATCCGGTCTGACCCAGAAATATCCGGCCCGTGACCGGAAATATCCGGCCCAAGTTTTCCTGCACCAGTTTTCCAACGGGAGGATTTCGTGGGACCTATAAATAGTCCCCTTCTTCCCCAAAGTGACAATAGCTCTTGAGCACGAAATTCCCCACCATTGTTGACCTTCTTGAGCTTGGATTTGTCTCTATTCCTCCATGATTCTTGCCTCAAATTAGAGGGAAAGAGAGAGGAGATCTAGATCTACTTTTCCACCAATCAATCTCTCCTCTAAGTGAGGGGAAGCTTTTAGATCTAGATCTTGGAGTTCCATTTGTTGAGTTCTTCTTTGTTCTTCCTCTCTTCTCCCCCCATAAGCATTAGTTGCTTTTGGTGGGATTTGAGAGTGAAGGACTTGAGCACTTCTTTGTTCTTGCCTTTGCTTTTGTGCATCGGTTTGCTCTCTCCACGAGATTCGTGGAAGTGAAAGTTGTGAGCTTGTTACTCTTGGGTCTTTGGACCCTAGACGCTTTTGTGGCGGTGACGCCTTTTGTGGCGGTGGAGGCCTTTTGTGGCCACTTGGGAGCTCCCAATCCTTTTGTGGGTTGTGCCTCAAGATTGTTGTAAGGGACTCGATTTCCGCCCAAAAGGAAATCAATAGTGGAAGGTGAACCGAGCTTTTGGGCAAGGTTCATCGGAGAATAGGGTGAGGCCATTTGTGGCATCTTGAGTTTGATACTCACACCCCTCCAACGAGACGTACTCCCCTAAAAAGGAGGAACTCGGGAATACATCGTCGTCTCCGCGTGCCTCGGTTATTTCTATACCCGAGCTCTTTACTTATGCACTTTACATTGTGATAGCCTTCGTGCTTGAAGTATTATATCTTGCTATCACTTTGTTGCTTGTCTTGCTTAGCATAAGTTGTTGGTGCACATAGGTGAGCCTAGTATATTTAGGTTGTTGGCTTGTTAATTTAAACACCTAGTTTTATTCCGCAATTATCAAGCCTAAACCGGAAAAGTTTTAAATCGCCTATTCACCCCCCTCTAGGCGACATCCGTATCCTTTCAATTGGTATCAGAGCAGGTTCTCTCTTTTAGGGCTTTACCGCCTGAGAGTAAGATGTCGTTTAGAGAATTAGTGCACGATCCCACTTTTATATTCGATGGCACAAATTATGATGTTTGGAAAATTCGCATGCTTAATCTTTTTAGGGACATGGGTCCAAATTATATTGAGAGCATTGTAGATGTGGGTTTTTCTCCTCCAAAGGATTCCCAAGAATTATCTTTAGAGGATGAGAAAAACTCTCATCTCGATACTCAAGTATCTAATGGTCTCATTTGTGTTTTGAGCGATGTAGTTCTTGCATCAATCATGCCTTTCCGGAACGCTCATGAGATTTGGACCAAGCTTCAAGATAAATATGAAGTGTCCAACATTATTGAGGATGATTGTTCTCCTTCCACCTCCGGCCGTGATGAGTTCACAACTTCTTCCACTCACCAACATGTGATTTGTCACAAGGTAATGATATGGTGAGTGGTGATAGAAATTGCTTTGTTGATGGTGAATATTCTATTGACTATACTTCATCTCTATCTCATTGCAATGTTCTATCTTTGGACTTAAACACTTCTAGCACTCAAATGTCTTACATGCTAGTGTTGATAGTCCTTGCATATCATGTATTAGTTGCTTAACTAAATCTCATGATGATATGCTTCTATGTCTTGTTGCCATGAAAATAATGCTTCCATATCCTCTAGTACTTGTGTGGCTAACAATGTAGAGGAATCCCAACATTTGTTGGAACAAGACATGGATTCAATGGTGCTTCAAGCAATTCTTCATCATCGTCGTCCATTTCTCACTTTTGCCTTATGGCTAGGGATTCAAAGGTATCTCCACCTTTGGAACCCTCTACATCTTGTGATGATGAGGATGAGGATTATTATGGATTAAAAGAGGATGATATTGACTCCTTAAAAGAGAAGAGTGAGATGGTTTTTGGTGCTCTCCCTAATGATAGTAAAGCTTGCTCTTATTTGTGTGAAATTTTGACTTATGCTATTAAGTGCAAGGAAATCATTGAAGAAAAGGGAAGGATCGAAAGAGAGGATGCTATGGAAAAAGCATCCTTAGAAAATGCTCTTGAGGAAGAGATGAGCTTCGAGTGTCTCTTGAGGAGAAACTTGAATCTCTTGATGAAACAAATGATCTATTTTTGCTAAAATCATTAAGGAAAGAGATCATGCTATTGCTAAATATAAAGTGCTTAAAAAGGAAAAGTTGAATTTGGTGTTGGCAATGCTAGACTAGTTGAGGATATAGAGAGACTTGACAAAGCTCAAAGGCTTTGGAAAGTGAACACTCTCTCCTTACCAAGTCTCATGATCAACTCCAAACTCAACTATCTAAAAATGATGTGCCTAGTTCCTCTACTCTCTCATGTGATCATGCTAATATTATTGAGGAAAATGCTAGGTTGAATGATGAGCTTGCCAAGTTGTCTTCTTCCATTTCTAATGATAATGATGCTTGTGCTACTAACTCAATTTCTCGTGAAGCATCTATTTTGAAGGAGAATGTTGAGCTAAGGGCTCAACTTGAGTTGCTAACTAGCAAGTATGGGAAATTGGAAGAAAGTCATGAAAAGCTCTCTAGCTCTAATGAGGATCTTCTAGCATCCCATGCGAAGCTAAAGTTAGCTCATGAGGCTATCACTACAAAGGTAACATCTTGTGAGCCTCATGTGGACAATGGCACTACTTCTACTCTAAATGCTTTATTGCCATGTGCTAGTCCTTGTAATTCTACATCACATACTATTGCTAAATCTTGTGATGAATTACTTTCCATGCCTTGTTGCTCTAACAATGAAGCATCTACTTCCTCTAGTGTTTTTGTTGATACTAACCATGTAGAGGAATTAAAAGAGCTCAAGGCCCAAGTCGCTTCTTTGAAGAAAGACTTGGAAAAGCGTCATGTTGGGAAGTCCACACTTGACAATGTGTTGAGTGTTCAAAGACGCCCCAATGACAAGAGTGGACTTGGATTCAACTCCAATAACAAGAACAAGTCCAAGTCTAACAAGAAGAACAAGGGCCAAGAACAAGCTAAAGATTCGGCCAAGATTGTTTGCTTCAAGTGCAAAGTTGAAGGGCACCATGTTAGATCTTGCCCTTTGAAGAAGAAGCCTCTTAGTGAGAAGCAACAAGGGAAGAGCCTCAAGTCAAACTCAAGTTCCTCAAGTTGAAGAACGGCTCTTCCCAAGAAGAATCAAGCTACCCTCCTCAAGTCAGATTCCAACTAAGAAGAAAGGAGGAAGCCAATGTTGCTACATATGCCGTGAGAAGGGCCACTTTGCTTCTTCATGCACTAATGGTACCTTATCCAACCCCATTATTATTGATGATGTTTATTCTCTTCGGAAGGATAAGGTTGGCAATGTGTTTGCCAAATATGTTGGTACTCAAAGTGGTGTCAAGAAAAGCACCATTTGGGTTGCCAAGCCTATTGTGACTAACCTCTTAGGACCCAACTTGGTTGGGGACCAACAAGCTAAAACTTGATCAATAGGTGTTGTTGAGGGCATTGGAGACTTGGCTACATCATGAAGAATTAAGGGATCTTCATCAATTATTCTCTCAAGCCAAGTTATTTGGATTATATTGTTCTATCTCATACCAATGTTCCTCCTTGCGGTAACTAGTGCTTGTATCATATATACATTGAAAGTTGCTTGCACCCTTGCATGTGTTTGGTTTTGTACCTTGCTAGTGTTTGTATGTGTTGTGCTCTCTACTTACTTATCTTGAGTAATCAAGTATGTGTATGTTGGTTTGCACACCATTTACTTGTGTTGAGCCTTATTGCTTTTATTTGTTCTTATCTTGTTGGCTCTTTTTGAGAGATTAATGGACTATCCCATTTTGGGGGAGTGATATGCTTCGTGCACTTCACAATCCTAAAAATGTGTATACATGAGGAATACCACTTAGTGATGATATATCAATATTATCTACTCTCTATGTGGTATATCATTCTCATGAGAAATTCAAATTCTATAATGTCCATTAATTATCTCTAGTTGGTTTTGCTTGCCTCTTGTTAAGAAAATTGGATTATCACATTATGGGGGAGTAATAAGCTTTGCATATTACAAACCTAGAAAATGTGAACATGTGAGGTATTGCCACCTAGAATTGATATTCTTCATTATCTTATTCCTATGTGGCATGTTTCTCAAACAAGTTCCATATTTGCTTAAATGCTTTTGTCTCTCTTTTTGGATCTTGTTTGTGATGGACGTTCTTGGTACGGCTTTCCCCAAATATGTTGCATATATCTTTTGGGAAACCGAGTGCTTCAAGCCACTCTTTGGAGTTGCTTTGCATGATCGCGTGAATATTGAAGCTACCAAGAATATCTATCTATCTAAGCATGGTTTTAAATCTTATCCTTTGCCATATGCTTATTTGTTGTGAAATTGGTCTTCAATATCATTCCTATATACCACCGAGATTTATCTCCATATACTCCTTGTCCATGACAAGTGATACTCATAATTGTGGTGGAATTTGTAGACCATCTTCATTTTTGGCTCTAGCTTTGAATTGCCTTTTTTATTGCCAAGGACTTAGTTTGATCTAAATCTCTTGTCTTCCTTGTATCTTTTGGATCCTTGTTGCTCTACTCAAAATTTGTTTTATGCTTTCTTAGTTAGGAAAAGCAATGATCCCATTCGAGTGCATTCATTCAAAGTCATACTTTTAGATAATGCACTATTTTGGGGAAGCTATCCTATATTGAGTAGAACGTCATTCTTTAAATTGATTTTGTATCCTATGGCTTTCCTTGAACATGACTAGTGTTTGAATAATATGTATGGAAAGTGATGATCCCATTTATGAGCATTTTGTATTCAAATGCAAGATCATAAATAATGCACATATCTGGGGGAGCAATCCTATATGTTTTTGAACATTAGTTGTCTTCAATTGGTATTTGATCCCGATGACGTGTCTCTTTGGAAGACAAACATTTCTCGTCTTGGTACTTTGTGTCACATGAGAAGTGTAGAGGGTTTGATTTATTCCTTGATGGTATTTTCATCATTTGGTATCTTCTTTCATTTGGCATCTTTTCAAAGTGGTATCTTCAATCATGTGTTGATTTGGGTCTTGATATAATTTGGACAATTATTTTTCTTGTCACACTTGTGTGTGCTTTCTTGATTTAATTGGTGTTTTGTCCAAATTGTATCCCCTTGGTTCTCAAAGTCTTGTGCATGCATATTCCTTTATGTATACCTTATGGCATGCTTACTTTTGTTGATCCAATATATAGGATAAACTCCATCAAATCCTAAATGGCTAAGATGTGCATGAAATTCAATTTCATATCAATATGCACATATTTATGTGGAGTTTGTCCTATGTATTGTAGTTGCTCTAACTACTTTGGGCCCAATAAGTTTGGGAACCATATTGTACTTGAATTTGTTTAGGTACATCGGAGGTGCATTGGAAGCTTGTCTCATTTACAAGGAAGGTGGTGTCACCATGTGCTTATTGGAGCCAAGCTTGAATGATCATGAACTTCTATCTTCTACATCACCAATGCTATCTCGGTAACGAGTATCTACCTCATGCATACATTTCTAGCTTTCAACCTTGTGTAGATTGCTTCTTGGCATGAATAGTTGCAATTGATGTGGTTTTCGCAAAGTGCTTATTAAGATGTCTTTATTGCTAATGTGAGCAAGCCGGGATGATTACATATCAAAGGGAATTTATATAATCATTTTCATGATTCACCTATCCCATATATGTTAATCTAGCAATTCTCTCAAAGTCTCTCATGTGCAATATTGATGAATTTGCAAAATCATTTGCCTTTGCGATACTTGTTATCTTTCTCGGAGCATCACTTTTATCACCTTTCCCTTGTGGATATTTTTCTTGATGCTATGATGAGATTGTGTTGGAAGTTCATCTATATCCCTTTAAGATAAAATTGCGCTTTGTGCTATGCTTTTAAGTAAAAATCTTATTGGTGTATTTATAACTTCCTTTTGGATATCATGATCTCTACCTTTGTACCTATTTTGTGTGTACATGTTTATTTGTGGACTTATATCTTCGTGATTGGTGTCTACTTATAAACTTATACATATGAGAATAGTTACATCTTTATTTGGTATTCCAATTCTGTAGTGACCACCACTTATTGCTTTTGATTCTTTGGTGGTTTCTAAAAGGCACAAGCTTTGTTTATTCTTTGTTATGCTTTTGCATCTTAATAAGCTTGTGGACCTATTTGCTATATCTTCTTTGGTTTGTGTGTATGGGAAAGACATGATATGCACTATGTGCCACATATATTGAAAGACTATGTTGATGCTTTGGCTCAACCTTGGATTAGTCTCCAAAAATGTCTTTCTTTGTCACACAATCGTTTTCGTTGCAAGTCGTATTGCTTCTTTTCCCATTTATACTTTCTTGCACTTGCTTGTGTTCAAAATTATCTATGAGGGAATGAGGATTCCATGTTGTGCACGTACCTTGGGGAGTTCCCTCTTGTTGTTTAGAACATTGTTTTTGGATCCTTTGATTGGTTACTTCTTTTGTTGAAGTATCTTTCAATTTTTTTTTTTTGCAATCTTTGGATCCTCAATATAGTTTGATCTCCTTCCCAACTATTCGTCATTGGATACGTACATTTGATTTCACTCATATTATGAGAAATGCACACATTATGGGGGAGCTCTTACTATATTGGCCTTCTAAATTTTTCCTCCCATTTCGGCAATCGATGCCAATGGGGGAGAAGTTTAGAGGGTTTAAGGGAATTTTGTTTTTATGCTTTAGTTTCGTTCTAAAGCATTTACCTTTCTTTCTCGTGCATCTTTGCTCTTTGTTGTGCATGGTTGCTTAATTCATTATATAAACCCTCGTAAAAGGGATTGTCATCAATTACCAAAATGGGGGAGATTGAAAGGGCATGTGTTGCCCCATGTGTGGTTTTGATAATTAATGACAATCCCTATGGACTAATGTTTGCATTGAGTTATCTTTATAGATCTTGTCCATGAAGAAGATTGGAGTTCATGTGTTGGACTCTAGAAGATTACATGATGATCAATGCTCTATTCAAGGGTTTATATAAAGAATGGTCATCTAGAGTTGAGCTTATTGCAAGCATGGTTTGGAAAAGAAGATTGAGTGAACATTCATGTTTATCTCCAAGCCATCATCTATATCAAGATAAGAAGTCAAAGTGCATGTGGATGCATGAAGACGGAGCTAAGCGAGACTCTCCCATAATGGTGTATGGGGGAGTATTTGGAGAAGTCTTCATCAAGCTTGTGCTAGCAAAGCGCAATCAAGAAAGGTGGTCCACTTAAAGAGATCAAGATCGTCATTATCTAGCTCAAATGGAATGCGCAAGGCAAAGGTATGATCTTGATAGGGTTTCTATTTTTACCGGTCTCTTGGTGTTAGTGGAAGACCGGGTTATCGGATAGACGGCGTACTATCAAGAGGGGCTCTCAAGTGAGTAACTTGATCGCATCTTTGTGGAGAGCTCAAACCTTTGCATACTTGGCATATAATCTTTCTTGGTTCTTATTTGGCTTTTATCCATGTGAGAATTTAGAGGTTGTGTTCTTCTCCATACCAAGCTCTAGTTCATCAAAAACGGATTTCATACGAATATCTTGTTGCGTTTTTGATGTTGGAGGTTTTACCGATTTGCCTTTTCTAAGAGAGGTCAAACTCTTTTCTTGTGGCTTCCTTCTCACATGATGGACTATGATGTTTCTCTGCATAATATTGTAAAGCTCTTCGTTGTGATTCCAACGAGCCCAAGATCATCGAAATCGGAGTCTGGATGAAAAAGTTATTGTCGTTTTCGTTTTGGTGTTTCTGCAGTTTTCTGGGGGGCGGAAATATCCGGCCGGATATTTCCGGCAAAATATCCGGCCCGGGTCCAGTACCGAAGTTTTTGGGGGACTTAGCCGTTTTTCGGGGGTCCGGAAATATCCGGTCTGACCCGGAAATATCCGGCCCAAGTTTTCCTGCACCAGTTTTCCAACGGGAGGATTTCGTGGGACCTATAAATAGTCCCCTTCTTCCCCAAAGTGACAATAGCTCTTGAGCACGAAATTCCCCACCATTGTTGACCTTCTTGAGCTTGGATTTCTCTCTATTCCTCCATGATTCTTGCCTCAAATTAGAGGGAAAGAGAGAGGAGATCTAGATCTACTTTTCGACCAATCAATCTCTCCTCTAAGTGAGGGGAAGCTTTTAGATCTAGATCTTGGAGTTCCATTTGTTTAGTTCTTCTTTGTTCTTCCTCTCTTCTCCCCCCATAAGCATTAGTTGCTTTTGGTGAGATTTGAGAGTGAATGACTTGAACACTTCTTGTGTTCTTGCCTTTGCTTTTGTACATCGGTTTGCTCTCTCCACGAAGATTCGTGGACATGAAAGGTTGTGAGCTTGTTACTCTTGGGTCTTTGGACCCTAGACGCCTTTGGTGGCGGGTGACGCCTTTTGTGGCGGTGGAGGCCTTTTGTGGCCACTTGGGAGCTCCCAATCCTTTTGTGGGTTGTGCCTCAAGATTGTTGTAAGAGATTCGATTTCCGCCCAAAAGGAAATCAATAGTGAAAGGTGAACCAAGCTTTTGGGCAAGGTTCATCGGAGAATAGGGTGAGGCCATTTGTGGCGTCTTGAGTTTGATACTCACACCCCTCCAACGAGACGTACTCCCCTAAAAAGGAGGAACTCGGGAATACATCCTCGTCTCCGCGTGCCTCGGTTATTTCTATACCCGAGCTCCTTACTTATGCACTTTACATTGTGATAGCCTTCGTGCTTGAAGTATTATATCTTGCTATCACTTTGTTGCTTGTCTTGCTTAGCATAAGTTGTTGGTGCACATAGGTGAGCCTAGTATATTTAGGTTGTTGGCTTGTTAATTTAAACACCTAGTTTTATTCCGCAATTATCAAGCCTAAACCGGAAAAGTTTTAATCCGCCTATTCACCCCCCCTCTAGGCGACATCCGTATCCTTTCAATATTAAATACTATGATCAAGTTGATAATCAATCTATCTTATATGTTATTTATGATCTTGCATGCTTCCCGTTACTCGTAGATGCTTTGGCCCAAGTAGATGCTTGTAACTCCAAGAGGAGGTATTTGTGCTAGATAGTGGGTTCATGCCTCTATTTAATCTGGGAGAGTGACAACAACTTCTAAGATTGTGGATGTGATGTTGCCACTAGGGTAAAACAACAATGCTTTGTCTAAGGATAATTGTTTTGCTTACATTATGCACTTTACTTAATACGATAATCTGTTGCTTGCAACTTAAATACCAACGGGGAACTCGGATGACAACTTGAAGGTGGATTATTAGTCATAAATGCTGTTAGACAACGGTCTATGTATCATGTTGTAATGCCCAATTGAATATCATAGTAGTCATCTTGTCATATATATGCATTGTCATGCACTCAATATTTTGTCAATTATCCAACTGTAATTTGTTTACCCAGCATGTTAGTTATCTTTTATGGAGAGACACTACTAGTAAACTGTGGACCCCGGTCCATTCTTTTACATCTAATAAATACAACCTACTGCAATCTTTGTTCCTTTTCATTCTCTGCAATTAACCAACGTGGAACTTACACACAACACAATCAAACTACTTTGTCCAAACGCAACAGTGAGGTTGTCAATCTCACCGGTCTTGCTAAAGACAAAGGATTAAACTTATGGTGTTGAAAATGGTGTTTAATTGCAGAGAATGAAAATGAACAATGATTGCAGTAGATTGTATTTATCAGATGTAAAAGAATGGACCAGGATCCACAGTTCACTAGTAGTGTCTCTCCATAAAAGATAACTAACATGCTGGGTAAACAAATTACAGTTGGGTAACTGACAAAATATTGAGTGCATGACAATGCATATATATGACAAGATGACTACTATGATATGCAATTGGGCATTACAACATGATACACAGACCGTTGTCCAACAACATTTATGACTAATAATCCACATTCAGGTTGTCATCCGAGTTCCCCGTTGGTATTTAAGTTGCAAGCAATAGATTATCGTATTAAGTAAAGTGCATAATGTAAGCAAAACAATTATCCTTAGACAAAGCATTGCTGTTTTACCCTAGTGGCAACATCACATCCACAATCTTAGAAATTACTGTCACTCTCCCGGATTAAATGGAGGCATGAACCCACTATCTAACACAAATAACTCCTCTTGGAGTTACAAGCATCTACTTGGGCCAAAGCATCTACGAGTAACGGGAAGCATGCAAGATCATAAATAACATATAAGATAGATTGATAATCAACTTGATCATAGTATTCAATATTCATCGGATCCTAGCAAACACAACATGTAGCATTACAATAATATGATCTTGATCATGATAGGCAGCTCACAAGATCTAAACATGATAGCACAAAGTGGAGAGACTACCATCTAGCTACTGCCATGGACCCGTAGTCCAAGGATGAACTACTCACGCATCACTCCGGAGGCGGGCATGATGATGTAGAGCCCTCCGGTGATGATTCCCCTCTCCGGCAGGGTGCCGGGAAGAACTTCCGAACCCTCCCGAGCTAGGGTTGACGACGGGAGCGCCTCTGTAACTTTTCGTGGAATATGACTCGGGTATCTAGGGTTTTCCCGTGAAGATGATTATATAGGAGGGTGGCGGCTGGAGACGCCCGTGGGGCCCACACCACCCCACGACGCGGCAGGAGGGGGACCGGTGAGATTGACAACCTCACCGGTGAGATTGACAACATCACTGTTGCGTTTGGACAAAGTAGTTTGATTGTGTTGTGTGTAGGTTCCACGTTGGTTATCGTAAACGGCGCCGCAACAACCTTCAGAAGTGATTTCTTACTCCTACTGGATTGATAACCTTGGTATCTTACTGAGGAAGAATTTGCTGCTACACTACATCATACCTTCCTCTTGGGGCATCCCAACGAACGTGTGCTTTACACGTATCAAGCACTTTTTCTGGCGCCGTTGCCGGGGAGTAAGAGGATTTCTGCAAGGGGAGTCTCTCGCTTCCAAGCTCTTTACTTTGTTATTATCTTTCTTAGTTTATTTATATCTTTTCTTGTTTGCTTTATCTATCAGAAACACACAAAAATAGTTGCTTAATTCGAGTTGTTATTTTGTTGTTCTGTTTTAATTTTGCTAAAATGAGTACCCCTGAAATTGAAATTCGGTCCTTTAAGCAACAAGGTCGAGAAAGTTTAAAAGATGCTTGGTATAGGATCAGTGATGCTCATCGTAGATGTACTAAAAAAAATATTATACCATGATCCTTCTTAGAAATTTTTATGTTGGTATCACTAGTTGGTATCGGTATGTTCTAGATACTCTGACAGGAGGTAACTTCCTCGGAACTTCTGCTTTGGAAGCATGCAATATAATGGAAAGTTTGGTAGGAATACCACCTATTAATGATCTTAAAATTGAGACTACTTTGGAAGATGTTATGAAAAAATTGGAGTCCATGGAGAAAAATTTACCGGATATGCTTGGCAGTTCTAGCAAAGTTAATGAATCACTCGGAAACATTAATAAAAGGATTGTTATTTTAGAAGCTAACACTGTACATGATTATCAAAACCTTAGAATTGGTGAATTAGAGGAAGCTATGGATACTCTAAGTTCAACTTTCTCCTCTATTAAGTTTAAAAAGCAGAAAGCTTTTGTGGAAAAATAACAAAAATTCATGTATGTTCCAAAACCGAAACCACCTAATGTGCTTAAAACTGATAAACACTTTGTACAATTGAGGGTGAATCACATAATTAATTATCTAAATTTTCTTCCCAAGAATTACCTAAACCAAAAGTGCCTATTGTGACAAGCTGTGTTTTTTAGGAAGCTTTTGATGATTTGGATGCTTCTTCTCTTGGAAACACTTGATTCTTGCTTTCTGCGCCTAGCTAAAAGGCGTTAAAGAAAAGCGCTTATGGGAGAAAACCCATTGTTTATTTCTGCAATTTTCTTTTCTTTTTGAGTCTAGGTGTTGTTTACTTCTGTAGCAATGCCTTTGTATCTTTACTTTTTTTCGAATTGTTGTGCCAAGTGAAGCCTCTATTAGGAAGATAATGCTAGATTTGAATTTCTGCGCAGGAACAGACTTTTGCTGTTCACCGTTTCATTTTTATAAAATTACAGAAAATTGAAAAAATCTATAATTTTTGTGCGTGATCCTCAGATATGTTCGCATCTTTCGTTAGTTTTGAGTTTTTCGATCTGAGCAACGTAAGTGCCTCGAAAAAATTCTCCTTTATGGACTGTTATGTTTTAGGCAGATTCTGTCTTTTATTTTGCATTCTCTCTTTTACTAGTGTTGAGTGTAATTCTTTTTTGGTGGAAGAGCTCTACATAACATCAGTGGATGTAGCTGATGTTTAAAGTAAAAGTCATATTTTATCTATATAGAGCATGTGAGTTTTTGATTGTGCGCTAACCCTCTAATGAGAATTACTCTGAGTTTGGTGTGGCGGAAGTTTTCAAGGGTCAAGAGAGAAGGATGATATAATGTGATCAAGAAGAGTGAAGAGCCTAAGCTTGGGGATGCTCCCATGGATCACCCCAGCATATTTCAAGAAGACTCAAGCTTCTAAGCTTAGGGATGCCCAAGGCATCCCCTTCTTCATCATCAACTATCAGGTCATCTCTAGTGAAACTATATTTTAATTCTTTCACATCATATGTGCTTTACTTGGAGCGTCTGTGTGCTTTTATTTTTCGCATTTTTATTTTATTTTCTGAAATCAACTTGATTGGATCCTAGCATTCTTGTTTGGGAGAGAGACACGCTCTGCTTTTTCATGTGAATACTCGTATTCTTCACTTATACTTGTTGAGTATTCTTGTCTAGCTACTACTATGCTTTTTAGCTCCTCTTTTTCATGCATCTCTTGTCAGAGCTGTTAGTTCTTTTAGAATTTGTACTCTCTTGCTTTTCTTTATAATTGTTTAGAGAGAGTTTTTGTTGAAATAAATTGATTGGTGTTTGGTTGGAACAGAAAATGCTACATGTGGTAGATGGTATAATGGAAAAGACTTACATCTTCTTGTAGATCACTGTCTTGGATAATTTGATATCTATCAATTGTTTTGAGTTATCAAGTAGTTCATGTTAAGCTTTTGTATCATGTGTTTAAACCTATTAGTAAAGAACTACCGGAAAGCTTGTTGAAATTTGGTTTGTATAATTGGTATCTCTAAGGTCTAGATATTTTCTAGTAAAAGGGTTTGGTTGACAAGGAAGACATTGTAGAGTCTTATAATGCTTACAATATGTTTTCATATGAGTCTTGTTGTACTAGCTTGATATCCTGTGTTTGCTTCAAATAACCTTAATTTCTAGCCTAAACTCTGTACTGAGAGGGAATGTTTCTCATGCATCCAAACCTTGAGCCAAAACCCATACCATTTGTGTCCACTATAACTACCTATATGTGGTATTTCCTGCCATCGCAAGTAAATACTTCATGTGCTACCTTTTAACTATTCAAAAACTATTACTCCGTATTTGTGTCACTGTTTACTAGCTCATGAGGAAGTTATGTGGGTTATTCTTTATCAAACTTAACAAACAGACTTTCACCACCGGGCTAGTGGCATATACATCCGATTATCCAATAATTTTGCAAAAAGAGCCGGCAAACGGGGTGCCCAGTCCCAATTAATTACAACTTTATAACCAAAAATTCTCTTCACATTTTTGCCCTGATCCAGTCAGTGAAGCAATGATACCAGTGAATAACTGCATGTGTAAAGAAAAGAGAACAAGAGGGATGATATACCTTGCTTGTAGAAATAACGTCCTTTAATTGAAGCCGCTCTTGAAAGTCTGGTTGACAAGAGGGGTATTGTTTTCACCCACTACCAATCGTTGACAATGACATACATAGCTTTTCTCGGAATTGGAGGAAAAACATCATATGAATTGGAGGAAAAACATCATATAGAGAGTAAAAATATAAGTTTTGAGCTATGTATGTCGTTGTCAACGATTGGTAGTGGGTGAAAACAATACCCCCCTTGTCAACCAGACTTTCAAGAGCGGCTTCCATTGAAGGCCGTTATTTCTACCAGCAAGTTAGATCATTGTCGAGTTACAAAACTCGGACACCGGAGGTGCGAACACCTCCTAGTTGTTCAGTAGGAGGGCGCGAGGTGCTCCGACGTCAGTCCCCGGAAAACGAGCACGAACACACAAGGTTTTACCCAGGTTCAGGCCGCGTCGCCGCGTAATGCCCTACGTCCTTCTTGTTCGGCTTGATTGAAGGTGGATGATGTTGTACAATGTGTAGCTTATAGCCCTCCCTTCTATGCTCAAGGCCTATCCGAGCTCCACCCCGGGAAGGTCTCCGAGGTGATGCTTGCTAGCCCCCGAGTTATATGTCTAGTAGGAAGTGTTGCTCTCTCTTCTTCTCTGACCTCGGTCCTCCTTTTATACTCAAGGGGTTACCAAAGGGGGTCGAGTTGATATGTTGGTCGCCGGCCAGAGGCACGCGTCGCGGCGCTGTCCAGGTGGCGGTCTTCAGCTGTCGTCGTGTAGATGCGCCCGCGGTGTTGGCCTTCATGTCGCGCCTTCAGCCGGTCTCGATGTGACGGCCCGTCTAGGGCTGCTCCGGATCTGGCGAGGCGGATACGCTCAGCCCTGTCCGCGATGGGACGGATGGTCGGATCCCATCGCGTTCAGGGCTATGCTTCCGCCGCGGAAGCATCGGGTTTTGTCCGTGGCGCCAGTAACGCTTCCTTCTCTGCGAAACTATCCTTCCTGGGTGCGGCGCAGGAATCTGCCTCCACGTGGCGCGACGTCTGATCTTCCTGGGGGAGCGCTGCCCCCGGGCCCCGGGCCGATCCTGCCCCCGGGTACTTTCCTCTCTACTGTGGACGGGAGGTGCTTCGACGACTTCTTGGGAGGGCGGGGCCCCGTGCGTCGGTTTTCGGGGGCACCCTGTTCCCGGGACGCCGACAATCATCCCTCTTGTTATCTTTTGTTTACACATGCAATTATTCACTGGTATCATTGCTTGACTGATTGGATCAGGGCAAAATGTGAAGATAATTTTTGGTTAAAGTTGTAATTAATTGGGACTGCGCACCCCGTTTGCCAGCTTTTTTTGTAAAATTATTGGATAAGCAGATGTATATGCCACTAGTCCGGTGGTGAAAGTCTATCTGACAAGTTTGATAAAGAATAACCCACATAACTTTCGCATGAGCTTGTAAACAGTGACACAAATAAGGAGTAATAGTTTTTGAATAGTTTAAAGGTAGCACATTGATGTCTACACACGCTTCTATTCTTATAGATAGTGTTGGGCCTCCAAGTGCAGAGGTTTGTAGAACAGCAGCAAGTTTCCCTTAAGTGAATCACCCAAGGTTTATCGAACTCAGTGAGGTAGAGGTCAAAGATATCCCTCTCAAGCAATCCTGTAATTAAGATACAAGAAGTCTCTTGTGTCCCCAACACACCTAATACACTTGTCAGATGTATAGGTGGACTAGCTCGGCGAAGAGATATTAAAATACAAGTGATATGGATGATTATAAGTGGTAATTGCAATCTGAAATAAAAATGGCAGTAAGCAAACATGAGACAAAATGAGAGTAAACGGTGTTTCAATGCTTGGAAATAAGGCATAGGGATCATACTTCACTAGTGGACACTCTCAACAATAATAATATAATTGAATATATAGATAATTCCTCTTCACTATGCTACTCTGAACTATTCTCCTGTTGGATAACGAACACCAATCCATTGTGTAGGGCTATAAAAGCACACCTTAAAGTTGCATTCCACATCTAGGGAACCCCAATGTCACTATGAGCGCCCCAAAATAGTATTAGACCAACACCACAATTTCATAGAGACATCCAACACAAATAATAACTCATAATAAGTATTCATGTAATCTTTAGCCTAAGAGTCACACACGGTGCGCACACTGTCAACTTCGCACCGTGGGACAAAGGTGACTCCGAAGTTTACATTAATAAATCACTCAAGTAGCATATAGATAATGAAGAGTAATATATGTGGATTCAACTAGCTAGACTACAAAGCTCATGATCACATAAATATCACATCATGGGAGAGAGAGATAAACCACATAGCTACCGGCATGAGCGCTCAGCCCCGATGAAGACTACTCACACATGGTCATGGTGAGCACGCTTGATGGAGAGGTTGATGAAGAGGTGCAGCCCGAAGAGGAGACGGCGGCCCTTGGCAGCCACGCCGCGGCGGCGGCGGCCCGTGGAGGCGGCAGCAGCCCGTGGAGGCGCGGCGGCTGCAAGTGGCGGCGACGGCCCTTGGCGGCGACAACTGCCCTTGGTGATGAGGATGGTGTGGAGGAGGTTCTCCTCCCTAGACGGCTGCCCGGGAGGAAGAAAATTCGTGGTCTTGGGGCCTCCCACGACTTAGGGTTTCCTTCTTTATATAGACTCTCGGATTTACGTCATCCAGTTTTAGGTCTCACGAAAATGGGCTTTTCTGGAGCGTCCAAACTCCAAATGGGACGAATTTTAAATTCATAATTATCAGCAGAAAATTCCCTGCAACTTTCCAGAAGCTATGTTCTCCATTTGACGTCATCTTCGAGGGGCAAACTGACAAACTCCAAAAAAAGTTATGGGACAGATTTCTGGAAAGTCCCAATTCGACTCCAACAAGGTTTCTTTTGCACACTTTTGATAATTCCTACACATTAAAGTGTAAAATAAGAACATTGTGCACTTTGGCAACTATTAGTAGGTTAGTCCAATAAATGTCATAATATAAAACATGTGACAATTAATATAAAACATGCATGGAACGTCAAAAATTATAGATACGTTTGAAACGTATCAAGCATCCCCAAGCTTAGTTCCTACTCGTCCTCGAGTAGGTAAACGATAGAACAAAATAATTTCTGAAGTGACATGCTACCAACATAATCTTGATCAAATAGTATTGTGAAGCATATGTTATGAATGAAGTGATCCATGTCAATGGTCTATAGTTTGCTATCAAATAGGTAATGAGTAAACAACTATATCATGTAAGATTTTTTTTCTCCATAAATAGTAATTTCTAGACAAGTATCAACATGTTTTGCATAAGTTATAACTCATAAAGCAATAGTCTCTAAGTAAAAGGAGTTGAACCAACACAAAGGAAGATTTAAGTTTCAGCATTTGCTTTCAACTTTCAACATATATATCTCATGGATATTTGTCAACACAAAACAATATAATAAACACAATATACCCGCATATGAAAATTGTTGTACCAAGGTAGACACTATTGTTTGCTTCTAAGATAGAAAGGAGTAGGAAAACTCACTCAACATAAAAGTAAAAGAAAGGCCCTTCGCAGAGGGAAGCAGGGATTAAGTCATGTGCTAGAGCTTTTTAAGTTTTTGAAATCATATAGAGAGTAAAAATATAAGTTTTGAGCTATGTATGTCGTTGTCAACGATTGGCAGTAGAGAAAACACTACCCCCCCCCCCCCTTGTCAACCAGACTTTCAAGAGCGGCTCCCATTGAAGGACGTTATTTCTACCAGCAAGGTAGATCATCCCTCTTGTTCTCTTTTGTTTACACATGCAGTTATTCACCGGTATCATTCCTTGTCTGATTGGATCAGGGCAAAAATGTGAAGAGACATCGGTTAAAGTTGTAATTAACTGGGACTGGGCACCCCATTTGCCAGCTCTTTTTGCAAAATTATTGGATAAGCGGTGTATATGCCACTAGTTCGGTCGTGAAAGTCTGTCTGACAAGATTGATAGAGAAACCCCACATAACTTCCTCATGAGCAAGTAAACAGTGACACAAAAATAAGGAGTAATAAAGTTTTGAATAGTTTAAAGGTAGCACATGAAGTATTTACTTGGAGTGGCAGAAAATACCACATATAGGTAGTTATGGTGGACACAAATGGCATGGATTTTGGCTCAAGGTTTGGATGCACGAGAAGCATTCCCTCTCAGTACAGAGTTTAGGCTAGCAAGGTTATTTGAAGCAAACACAGAATATCAAACTAGTACACCAAGGCTCATATGAAAACATATTCTAAGCATTATACGACTCCACACCATCTTCCTTGTTAACCAAACCCTTTTAGCAGAAAATATCTAGACCTTAGAGATACCAATTATGCAAACCATGTTTCAACAAGCTTTCCGGTAGTTCTTTACTAATAGGTTTTAACTACAAGATACAAAGCTTAAGCATGATCTACTTGATAACTCAAAACAATTGATAAGTATCAAGTATCCAAGACAGTGATCTAATAAAGATATGCAAGTATATTCCATTATACCATCTACCACATGTAGCATTTTCTGTTCCAACCAAACACCAATAAACTTATTTTAACAAAAAACTCTCTTTAAGTAATCATAATGAAAGCAAGAGAGTACTTATTCTAAAAGAACGAACATCTCTGACAAGAGATGCATGAAAAACAAGAGCTAAAAAGCATAGCAATAGCTAGACAAGAATACTCAACAAGTATAAGTGAAGAATATGAGTATTCATATGAAAAAGCGGAGCGCGTCTCTCTCCCAAACAAGAGTGCTAGGATCCAATCAAGTTTATTCAGAAAATAACAAAGCGAAAATAAAAGCACACATATGCTCCAAGTAAAGCACATATGAAGTGAAAGAATTAAAATATAGTTTCACTAGAGGTGACCTGATAAGTTGATGATGAAGAAGGGGATGCCTTGGGCATACCCAAGCTTAGACGCTTGACTCTTCTTGATCACATTATATCATCCTTCTCTCTTGACCCTTGAAAACTTCTGCCACACCAAACTCAGAGTAATTCTCATTAGAGGGTTAGTGCACAATCAAAAACTCACATGCTCTATATAGATAAAATTTGACTTTTAGTTTAAACATTAGCTACATCCACTGATGTTATGTGAAGCTCTCCCACCATAAAATAAGTCCACTCAACACTAGTAAAAGAGAGAATACAAAATAAAAGACAAAATCTGCCTAAAACAGAACAGTCCCTAAAGACGAATTTTTTCTAGGCACTTACGTTGCTCGGATCAGAAAACTCAAAACTAACGAAAGATGCATATATATCTGAGTGTCATGCACAAAAAATTGCAGATTTTTCAATTTTCTGGCAATTTTATAAAAATGAAACGGTGAACAACAAAATATGTTCCTACGCAGAAATCCAAATCTAGCATCATCCTTCTATTAGAGGCTTCACTTGGCACAACAATTCGAAAAAGTAAAGATACAAAGGCATTGCTACAGAAGTAAACAGCACCTTGACTCAAAAAGAAAAGAAAATTGTAGAAATAAAACAATGGGTTGTCTCCCATAAGCGCTTTTCTTTAACGCCTTTCAGCTAGGCGCAGAAAGCAAGAATCAAGTGTTTCCAAGAGAAGAAGCATCAACAGAATAATTTGCGCTAACAATAGAATCAAAAGGTAGCTTAATCTTCTTTCTAGGGAAGTCTTCCATACCTTTCTTGAGTGGGAATTTATATTTAATATTCCCCTCTCTCATATCAATAACAGCACCAACAGTTTTAAGAAAAGGTATCCCCAAAAGAATAGGACAAGAAGCATTGCATTCATTATCCAAAACAACAAAATCAACGGGGACATGGTTGTTGTTAACCATTATAAAAATATCATCAACTCTCCCCAAAGGGTTCTTTATAGTATCATCAGCAAGGTGAATATCCAAATAATAGTGTTCCAAAGGTGCTAAATCAAGCATATCTTAGAGTTTCTTAGGCATAACAGAAATACGAGCACCAAGATCACATAAGGCATTGCAATCAAAATCATTCACCTTCATTTTAATGATGGGCTCCCAACCATCTTCTAACTTCCTAGGGATAGAAGCTTCATGTTTTAATTTCCCTTCCCTAACTATTGTGAGAGCATTAGTAATATGTTTACCAAAAGCCATGTTTATAGCACTAGCATTAGGACTTCTAGCTAGATTTTGCATGAACATAATTACTTCAGAAATATTGCAACCATCATAATTAAAATCATTATTATCAAAAGTAATGGGACCATTGTCTCCCGTATTTCAAAAAAATTCAGCACTTTTATCAAGAACAGTTTCAGTGTTATCAGACAATTTTAAACGTTCTGGAATAGAAGTAGAGACATTGCCAACATCATTTACTTTACCATTGATAGTAGGAGGTTTGTTAACACTAGAGGGAAAAGCATTTTCAGTAGTAGAAATAGTATAAACTCTAGCAATATTATTCTTTTCAGCAATTTCATCCTCTTTCTCCCACCTAGCACGCAACTCAGCTAGCATCCTAATATTGTTGTCAATTTTAACTTGAATAGCATTCAAAGTCTTGCTCTATTTAACATCATGAGGCAAAATTTTAATTTTTAACAAATCAATATCAAGAGAAGACTATCAACTTTAGAGCAAGAACATCAATTTTCCCAAATTTTTCCTCAACAGTTTTATTGAAAGCAGTTTGTGTACTTATAAAATCCTTAAGCATGACATCAAGATCATAAGGCACACTGCTATTGTTTTTGTAGGAATTACCATAAGAATTAACATAACCATTGCCACTATTAGAAGGATAGGGCTTAGAATTGCTATTACCAAAACTATTCGTATAAGCATTGTTGTTGAAGATATTATTTTTAATGAAGTTCATACCAGCACGCTCTTCTTGAGCAACCAAAGAAGTCAAAGAAACATTATTTGGATCAACATGAGATTGGCCATTTGTAAGCATAGACATAATAGTATCAATCTTATCACTCAAGGAAGAGGTTTCTTCAACAGAATTTACCTTCTTACCTTGTGGAGTCCTCTCGGTGTGCTACTCAGAATAATTTATCATCATATCATCAAGAAGCTTGGTTGCAGCACCCAAAATGATGGACATGAAGGTACCTCTAGAGGCCGAATCCAGTAAGTTTCTTGAAGAAAAATTTAGTCCTGCATAAAAGGTTTGGATGATCATCCAAGCAGTCAGTCCATGGGTGGGACAATTCTTAACCATTGTTTTCATTCTTTCCTATGCTTGAGCAACATGCTTATTATAATATTGTTTGAAATTCATAATGCTAGTTCTCAAAGATATAATCTTAGCAGGAGGATAGTATTTACTAATGAAAGCATCCTTGCATTTACTCCATGAATCAATACTATTTCTAGGCAAAGATATCAACCATTCTTTAGCTCTTCCTCTCAAAGAGAAAGGAAACAGTTTCAGTTTAATAATATCACCATCTACTTCCTTATACTTTTGCATCTCACAAAGTTCAACAAAATTATTAAGGTGAGCAGCAGCATCATCAGTACTAACACCTGAGAATTGCTCTTTCATAACAAGATTGAAAAGTGAAGATTTGATTTCATAGAAGTCTGCTTTAGAAGCAGGTGGAGCAATAGGTGTACAGATAAAATCATTGTTGTTTTGCTAGAGAAATCACACAACTTAGTGTTCTCAGGGGTACTCATTTTAGCAAAATTAAAACAGAACAATAAAATAACAATTCGAATTGAGCAATTTTTTGTGTGTTTTTGATAAATAAAGCAAACCAGACAAGATAAAAATAAACTTAGCAAGACAATAACGAATTAAAGAGATCGGAAGCGAGAGACTCCCCTTGCAGAAATCTTCTTACTCCCCGGCAACGGCGCCATAAAAAGTGGCGTGTTGACGGGAGTATGAAGAGCTCACAGAAATATTTCTCCTCCCCGACAATGGCGCCAGAAAAAATGTTTGATACGTGTAAAGCACACGTTCGTTGGGAGACCCCAAGAGGAAGGTATGATGTAGTGTAGCAGCAAGTTTTCCCTCAGAGATAACAAGGTTATCAATCCAGTAGGAGTAAGAGACACTTCTGAAGGTTGCCAACGGTACCAAAAAAAGTGATGTTGCAGGGAGTTTTGACAGTTGACGTGGAACCTGCACACAACACAATCAAATTACTTTACCCCAACGAAACAATGAGGGTGTCAACCTCACCGGCTTGCTGAAAACAAAGGATTAAACGTATGGTGTGGAAAATGATATTTAATTGCAGAGAATGAAAAGGAACAATGATTGCAGTAGGTTGTATTTATCAGATGTAAAAGAATAAACCGGGTCCACAGTTCACTAGTGGTCTCTCTTCATAAAAGATAACTAACATGCTGGGTAAACAAATTACAGCTGGGCAATTGACAAATATTGAGTGCATGACAATGCATATATATGACAAGATGACAACTATGATATTTAATTGGGCATTACAACATGATACATAGACCGTTGTCCAACAACATCTATGACTAATAATCCACCTTTAGGTTGTCATCCGAGTTCCCTGTTTATATTTAAGTTGCAAGCAACAGATTATCGCATTAAGTAAAGTGCATAATGTAAGCAAAAACAATTATCCTTAAACAAAGCAACATCATCTATGACTAATATTAAGTTTCTGTCACTCTCCGAGATTAAACGGAGGCATGAACCCACTATCTAGCATAAATACCTCCTCTTGGAGTTACAAGCATCTACTTGGCCAAAGCATCTACGAGTAACGTGAAGCATGCCAGATCATAAATAACATATAAGATAGATTGATAATCGACTTGATCATAGTATTCAATATTCATCGGATCCCAGCAAACACAACATGTAGCATTACAATAATATGATCTTGATCATGATAGGCAGCTCACAAGATCTAAACATGATAGCACAAAGTGGAGAGACTACCATCTAGATACTGCCATGAACCAGTAGTCCAAGGATGAACTACTCACGCATCACTCCGGAGGCGGGCATGATGATGTACAGCCCTCCGGTGATGATTCCCCTCTCCGGTAGGGTGCCGGGAAGAGCTTCAGAACCCTCCCGAGTTAGGGTTTACGACGGCGGCTACGAAATTTTATGTGGAATATGGCTCGGGTGTCTAGGGTTTTCCCGTGAAGATGAATTTATAGGCGAAAGGGCGGCGGTTGGAGACGCCCGTGGGGCCCACGCCACCCCACGGCGCGGCAGAGGGGACCCGCACCGACCCCTGCCGTGGGTGCCTCCCGGTGCTTCTCCGTCTCCCCTTCTGGACTCCGTGTACGTGTTGGAAAAATAGGAGCGTCACGATGATTTTTTGTCTAATTTCGAGAATATTTCCATAACAACTTTTCTGAAATACAAAAACAACATCCTCACCTCGACATCTTCTTCAATCCTTTTCTAAATGAAAGGTACGCAGAAATATATCATATTTATGTGATGAATAGCCCTTTCTGTGTAAATATGAACCTCAGATTTAGGTAAAAAATGTTACCAACCGTGCGTATAGCTCTTGCTAGATGAAAAACTAAGTTTATATCATTTTGGTAGACCACGACAACGTCCACGTGTTAGATCCAAATTACTTTCTTCCTTCCGACCATATCCATCCATT
Source organism: Poa pratensis (assembly GCA_947311845.1). NCBI lineage: Eukaryota > Viridiplantae > Streptophyta > Magnoliopsida > Poales > Poaceae > Poa > Poa pratensis. The sequence goes on along the minus strand of CAMZMU010000052.1, from coordinate 88,523,813 downwards.
AGATCTAGATCTATATGACAACATTTGTATCCATATTATTCAATACAACGATTTATCTTCGAATTTCCTTCATTTGTTGATGTCTTCTTATCTAAATATCGAGAATAATACTTAACAGGAATCTTATTTTGAATCTAAAAAAAGAATCTTATTTTGGTGACACCGTACAAGAAGACATCCTTATCTGGTAGCATGCAGTTATTCACATATGCGTGTATTACAGAAAAACAATCATGCAATAGATTTGCAAGTTTGTTTGTTTTTTTCCTATGTGTCCCTTATATAATATAGATTTGCAGTTTGTTTGTACATAAAGCTCAGGGATTGACTTTTTCATCCCTTGCATGTTATAGTTCGGCGCAAAGCTTTTGAAACTCGGAGGGAGAGACTGCAGCACCCTGTCAGTGATCAACTCACGAAGGATACCAATTCCTAGTTGGGCGAGGCGTTGGACTTATCTTGTGATGTTTTGGTGCACTATACAAGATATTTTTTAACTAAGAGTGTCTTGTACAGTGTGACCAAAATATCACACGAGCGACAACAAATACTACAACAATAGCTAACATATTGTCAAACTCTAAGCTCCTTCCAAGAGTGTCAGCTCCCTTGAGACGACATCAACAATTGTTTGATGTATCGTTGCACATAGGCTGATTTGCATGTGTAATCGTTTTCTTCCGACTTAGTGAACTAACATCGTTTTCTTCCGTGCAAGTCTCTTCCTTCAGAAGATTGGTGCGGGTTACTTCCTTACGAAGCCTTGGGCCAAGCATCTTAGGTGGTTTTTCTATAAATGGGGAAACCCCCGGCCTCTGTATCAAAAATTGATGTACATAGACTCTTAAAACAGCTGATCACGCCGATGAGTCACCTTTAGATGACTGATGACGCTCCTAATTGTTTCCACATGGGGATTGTTTTGCCTGTCTTAAGGCATTGACGGATTAATTAAATCAAACAATTTCCTCTGTGTTTTGTTTTATTTATTGCCTGTGAAAGATCCACATATTAGTTTTTGTTGCGCTCCACAGAGACAGCGCGTAGGTACGGTGGTCGCCTTTATAACGCCTTAATAACGTAATCCATAGGAATTTTAGTTGCCATTCAGACTAGCCATAGTGGGAGTAACATAGGTAGTATCATGCATGCCACGTTGGCAAAAAGATGACGTGTCACTGCAGTTAATGAGGAGAGAGATGGTAGTGGTATCATAGGTAGATACCGTAACATAACGGATTCCAATGCAAAATGAGTGTGCATGCTAATAAATAAACTAGTATATAATACAACAAATATGTTACTACCCACTATGTAACTAGTAACATAGACTAGTATCATATGCATGATACTAGTGTATGATACTCCCCACTATGGCTAGTCTCATTTGATCCAACGATCCAAAGGGATTCCTTAGGGAATAATCCAACGGATTGATCTTTTCAGTACATGTTACGACGGTCTCTCTGTTTTCTCTTTAGGTGTGCGGCTTAATAGGGCATTCCCATCATTATAACTTCATGCTACAACCTACTGTGCTGACTTAATTGGTATCGACTTAATGTACTAACATCGTTTTCTCGCGCCGAGTGTGGGTATTCCCTCCGTTTGTTTTTACTTAGCGTTCTAGCTTTTCTAAAAAAATTCCTTTTACTCTGCGTTGGCATGTTGATTTCCTAATATGTCCCCAACTTAGCGTGTGCAGCTGGGCATGCATGTCTTTGATTGCAGCGGAGCCGACGCGGTGAGGTAAAACTGACCAATTCATGCATGGTTTCCACCCGCACCTATGCATGCAGGAATTTAATGCACCAAGGGCATAATAGTCCATGCAAGCGTTAGATTAGCTCATCACTGCCTTACCTTGGTATTTGTTCTTTGCCTAGAACGCTTAGACTAGCCATAGTGGGAGTAACATAGGTAGTATCATGCATGCCACGTTAGTAAAAAGATGACATGTCACTGCAGTTAATGAGGAGAGTGATGGTAGTGGTATCATAGGTAGATACCGTAACATAACGGATTCCAATCAATACAAGATGAGTGTACAACCTAATAAATACACTAGTATATGATACCACAAATATGTTACTACCCACTATGGAACTAGTAACATAGACTAGTATCATATGCATGATACTAGCGTATGATACTCCCCACTATGGCTAGTCTTAGTAAAAAACAAACGAAGGGAGTATTATTTTGCCTGTATTTAAGCATTAACGGATCAAACACTTCCGCCCCCACCTTTAATTTTCTTTATTGCCTGTGAAAGATCCATATTATCCATCGTCCTTGTGTGCCTATAACTATCTTGCGGGTTAGGTCTCACACGAGAGAAGCGATGCTCCGGATTACAATTGTCTCTCCTTCACCCTGTCTCAAGACGTCGCCAATTCACTTTGGTCCTAAGAAGATGTTTAACGTGAGCAGTGTGTTAGATCGCTAGGATCACTAGGCTAGATCAACTGTGTAGAACAGAGAGATGGAGGGGGAATCGGGGCGATACCTTCGTTGTGGCTCGACGTACTCGAGCCGAAAGCCATGGTGGTCGACGGTGACAGTGGCGGAGCGGCGGCGGAGGCAGTGGTGCTTCCCGTCGGCTCGCGCTAACCCTAGATCGGTAGGGGATGTCGGTGGGGGTGGCGGCACACGTTCAACCTCGTGAGGCGTGCAGGCCGGCCCCCCACCCTTTATATAGCGCGGCGACAGGGGCCCACCGACCATTAAGGGTCGGCGCCCCCGATCAGGGCGCGATCAAGGGATCGTGGAGCCGTTGGGCTCGTTGACCAGGAGATCATATCTAACATTCTCCCCCTTGATCTCAACTTTTACTTTTAACTTTTTACCTTTTACTTTACTCGTTTCATCACCGATTAGTACATAGAGCATGTTTCATCGTCACAGCTCAATTGCCGATAGAATCAGACAGCCACTATATACTTTTCTGTTTTGAAACAAATCTGTTACTTTTGGGCCTCTGTGATCCAGGAATCATAGGCTTTCCATTAAACCCATGCCGGCTATGTGTTTCTGGAACACATGGGTGGTAAGCCTTTCGTTAGCGGATCCGCAAGCATTTCCTTTGTCCTTATATGCTCGAGACTTATAGTTTGATCCTGGATTTATCTTTCACAACATAATACTTTATATCTATTGCCTTTGTAGCATTACTCGACTTGTTGTTGTGAGCATAGAATACTGCGGGCTGGTTGTCACAGTACATCTTTAGTGGTTTGTCAATACAATCTACCACTTTCAAGTCGGGTATAAATTTCTTTAACCATATCGCCTGCCCCGTGGCCTCATAACATGCTATAAATTCTGCATACATCGTGGACGATGCAACTAATGACTGTTTGGAGCTTTTCCACGAAATAGCCCCTCCTGCGAGAGTGAACACGTACCTGACGTGGACTTTCTATCATCTTTGTCTCCCGCAAAATCTGCGTCTGAATACCCTCTTATCTCTAGGGAATCAGATCTTCTATATGTTAGCATGAGGTCTTTTGCGCCTTGCACATAACGCAATGCTTTCTTTACCATATTCCAGTGTCATGGCCTGGATTTTCTTGATATCTACCGAGTACCCCGGTGATAAAAGCTAAGTCAGGGCGAGTGCACACTTGTGCATACTGTAAGCTTCCAACAGCCGAAGCATATGGTACTGCTTTCATTCGATCGATCTCATATTGGTTCTTGGGACATTGAAATTTCCCAAAACTGTCGCCCTTGACTATAGGAGCAGGTGAGGCTACTTTTATGCATATTATATTTCTTTAGAACCTTTTCTAAATATGCCTTTTGTGATAGTCCTAGCACTCCATTCTTTCTATCCCGGTGAATTTCTATGCCCAAAACATATGAAGCTTCACCAAGATCTTTCATATCAAAATTTGAGGACAAGAACTTCTTTGTTTCTAGTAGTAGACTGACATCATTGCTCGCAAGCAGAATATCATCCACATACAGAATTAGGAAAATATATTTCCCACTTTTAAACTTTGCATAAATGCAGTTGTCCTCAACATTCTCTTTAAATCCAAAACTTTTAATTGTATTATTGAACTTTAAATACCACTGTCTAGAGGCTTGCTTTAACCCATAAATGGATTTCTTTAGGCGGCATCCCATATGTTCCTTCCCCTCCATGAAAAAACCCTGGGTTGTTTCATGTAAACATTTCTTCTAAATCTCCATTTAGAAATGCCGTCTTTACATCCATTTGATGCAACTCTAAATCAAAATGCGCAACTAGTGCCATGATGATTCTGAAGGAATCCTTACATGAGACCGGAGAAAATGTCTCATTGTAATCTACCCCTTCTCTTTGCGTAAAGCCTTTTGCCACAAGTCGCGCTTTATACTTTTCAACGTTTCCATTGGAGTCATACTTAGTTTTGTAGACCCATTTGCAGCCTACTGTTTTGGCTCCTTTAGGAATTTCCTCTAAGTCCCAAACATTGTTAGAACTCATCGATTTCATCTCGTCTTCCATGGCTTCCAGCCACTTCGAAGAGTGAACGCTTCTCATGGCTTCTTCATATGAAGTGGGATCTTCTTCCATATGAACTGTTTCTGTATTATAAACTCTATAATCACTAGAAATAGCTGATTTCCTAGCTCTTTTAGACCTTCTGAGAGTCTCATTCTCTGGCACATCATGTGTCTCAACGTGCGACTCTTCTTCTAAATGTGGCTGTCGTCGCTCCCTTTCATGCTCAACAACGGGTTGAGTCGGCTCCTGACGGACAGGTTCCGAATCTTGCCTCGTTGTGGTCACGGGTGGAGTTACAACAGGTGCTTGCACCACAACCTCTGGGATTATCGGTGCAGGTACAACAGGTAGGGCGAAAAATGGCTCATGGATCATCGGAAAAGGTGCACACACCCTCTTCTCCTCAAGATCAATTTTCCGGCCTACCATGCTCCCCCTCATCATTTCGTCCTCCAAGAAGACCGCGTGTCTCGTTTCTACAAACTTTGTGTATCTGTCTGCACAGTAGAAACGATAACCTTTTGATCTATCAGGATAGCCAATGAAATGGCAAGTTACTGTTTTGGGGTCTAACTTTGCAATGTGTGGATTAAAAACTTTTGCCTCAGCTGGGCTCCCCCAGACTTTCAAGTGGCTAGAGAAGGAACTTTCCCTGTCCACAACTCGTACGGTGTTTTGGGCACCGACTTACTTGGTACTCTGTTGAGAATGTGAATGGCGGTTTTTAACGCCTCCATCCATAATCCCAATGGCAGTGTGGAATAACTCATCATACTGCGCACCATATCCATAAGAGTACGGTTACGCCTTTCAGCTACTCCATTTTGCTGTGGTTCGCCCGGCATAGAATACTGGGCGACTATTCCATTTTCCTGTAAAAACCTTGCAAAAGGTCCAGGTACTTGACCATATGGAGTGTGCCGACCGTAGTACTCCCCCCCACGGTCGGACCTGACTATTTTAATTCTTTTATCATGTTGATTTTCAACTTCAGCTTTGAATATTTTAAATTTATCCAATGCTTCAGATCTTTCTTTAATTGGATAAATATAACCATATCGGGAGTAATCATCTGTGAACGTTATGAACGAGTCATAACCATCCACACTTTTCACCGGAAATGGTCCACATATATCAGTGTGAATAATTTCTAGTGTCGCTGTGCTTCGGTTTGCACCCTTTTTAATTTGTTTTACGTATTTTCCTTTTATGCAATCTATGCATTGTTCGATATCTGAGAACTCTAACGGAGGAAGAATATCATTTTTAACGAGGCTTTCTATTCTTCCCCTCGAAATATGGCCTAATCGACAGTGCCATAACTTCGAAGAGTCATGAGTTCGCTTTCTTTTCTTTTGTTCTTTGTTCGACAAGGAATTTGTTCATTCACATTACTCACAGAATGCACTTTTTCACGCAAGGATAACAAATAAAGCTTATCATGAAGTAAAGCAATACCCACACAAGCATCTTTAAACCATATGGCACACTTGCCATGACCGAAATAACATTCATAACTGTCTTTATCCAAACACGATACACTTATTAAGTTTCTGTGAATCGAAGGAACAAATAAAACATCTCTAAGCATAATATTGAAACCATCAGCTAGCTCCAAGGAGATGTCGCCAACAGCTTCAACTTCTGCTTGAACTCCATTTGCGACTTCAATGTGTCTTTCGCTTCTTTGCAAAGTCCTTGTCGAATGGAATCCCTGTAAAGAATTTGCAACATGAACAGTTGCACCTGAGTCAATCCACCAAGTAGATTTTGAAAACTGTGTATACAGGGATTCATTTACAAAAGAAACTGTGTCTATACCTTCTTTGCCATTATCATCTTGAGCCAATCTGGGCAATCTTGCTTGAAATGCCCTTTCTTCTTGCAGTGGAGGCATGTGTCTTTGTCCACTTGCTGATACTGCTGGGGACCTTTGCCATGTGGCTTATACTGGTGGGACCTTTGCCATATGGCTTTGAAGGGGAACCGTTGTAGTTCCTGTTCTTGTTGTCCTTCACGAGTTCAAGGAGCCCCCATTCTGGGACTTCAGCCTTTCCTCTTCTTGCGACAACATGGCAATGGTCTTTTCAATGTCCCATTTTTCAGGTGACACATTGTAATTGACAAAAAATTTCAAACTGTGGTGGCAGTGAAGCCATCACCAAGTGAACTATGAGTGCAGGCTTGAGCTCCAGATCAGCCTCCATGGACTTAAGCTTAGCAGCCATGTTGCTCATTCTGAGAATGTGCTCCCTTATGCCATGTGCACCTCCATGATACTTTTCTGTCACCAGCTGTTTTAGCAGCTGGGTAGCATATGTCTTTGAAGAACCAGTAAACTGGCTCTTTATCTTTTGGAGATACTCTCCCACGGAGATACACTCTTCAATTGAGCCCACAATAGCGTTCTCAACTGTGTTCTTTATAAATGCCATGCACTTTTTGTTGGTGTTCACCCACTTTTGGTTCTCTAGGGTGTATCCCATCTCCACTGGAGCATGGTCCCTCAACTTTTTCTGCCAAGCAGATTCATCATCAGTTGTCTCTTTACCGGCTCTGCTGGCCTGACTGGCTGTGGAGCATTCACAACCCAGTCAACCTCAGCGCAGATAAAGCCAGTTCAACTTTCTTCCACCACTCAGCGTAGTTGTCACCCTGAGCGTCGGAATGTCCTTGAGGCAACTCATCAGGTGAAAACTTCCTGAAACCACAAGGATATGAGATAACAAAAAACAATTGCATGCATTAATCCAACGTTGGTATAAATCAAAGCATACAACCGTTTGTGCAATTAAAACTATATCACCGTTGGGCAATAAAAGAAATAAATGCACCTTTTAACACATAATAAACAAATCATGATCATGATATTAACAACGTTGGTCATTTAATAACAGAATCATAATCATCTTTAATATCACTTTAATTGCTTTTAATTCTCACTTTAAATCATGATAATGCTATTAACAACGTTGGTCATATAATAACAGAATCATAATCATCTTTAATATCACTTTAATCATGCTTTTAATTCTAACTTTATTGCTTTTAGAATTCAAAAACACTTTTCAACTATTTGCAGCGGAAACTCTATTTAGAATTCAAAATTCATAAACTTTATACTTTTCAGAAACATTTTTGTATACTTTTATATTTCCTAAACAAATTTTTGTTGGAATAATTTGAATAGGAAAAACTATGCAAAATTCAGCACAAAATTGAACAAAAAATTGCCAAAACTGTGCTAAAAGAAAAAACTGTAAAATGTGCGGCCCAAGGCTATCTGTCGCGCGCGGCGACGCAGTCGCGGCCCACGGCTGTTGGTTATCTGCCGCGCTGTGCGACGCAGAACTTCGGCCCACGGCCCGGTTTTGGCCCACGGCCCGCTGGCACTGGCTAGGTTTTCGGATCCGGGCGATCTTGGCCGTTCGTGCTATCGGACGGTCCAGCATCTTTCCCGCAAGAACAAAACTGCGTGAGCCCGATCCCAGTCAAACCCTAGCCGCATTTTTCTGTCTTCTCTCCTTCTCTTCCTCTCTCCCGCACGAAAACGGCGGCAGAAAAAGCTCGCCGGCCGGCCGCCGGAGACGACCGCGCCGTGCGGCGGAGACGGCCGCGCGTCCTTCCCCTTCCCTCTCCTTTCCTTTTTCTTGGAGGCGGTCGACGGAGGTTAAGAAGTTCCCTCTCCAAGAGTCGGCATAAGAAGAAAATGCAAAAGACTCTTGGAGGCGGCATGATTGCAATAAGACGGAGAAGATGAGATCGTTGCCTATCCAAGGCAAACACGCCTCGCTTGGCCGACGACAACTTCTTAACCGGTATGACGACTTTAATGCCCGACTCGTACCACCCTCTCTAATCATTAACTACAATGACACATCATCACGTCAAATCCCGCGAGTCGCAAGGGCTGGCCTTCTCCGTCTTACTACGCGTCGATCCTGTCAACACCCTGGAGTCCGCGTGACCTGCGTTCCTCTGGCAACTCAGTGAAGCAAACTGAGATGATAGCACATGTCGTTGAACATGAACAAATTAACCCTGTCATCGGACGCTCAGAGGCCTGCACCATTCATCTGCCGGCTCCATGGAGCTGGCTGAATTCCGATTTTCTATGTTCACACACGAACCACATATGCCCCTTCCTCTTCCAGATAATGGATGCAACAACTTCCTCCATCTTTTATCACTTTGACTGAGAAACCATTAATGCGAGCTCTTGTTTGAAAGAGGTTGCACCGTTTATCTTACTATTCTCGTATGTTTACTGTCAACGCTTTGGAAATGACGAGAGTCGGGCTCGAATCGACGCAACAAAAGTGACCTCTAGGTCGCTGCAATGCTCGTAGTCGTCGCTAACTGGTCTAAGAACCCACTTCTATTTTTTATCACTTCAGATAATTATTAATAAATCGGTGAATCTCTTCGTAAAAGAACTTCGTCGGAAAAGAATGCAGCTCTGAAGTAACACGGGAGAACAGTATCCCATTTATGCATAACTTGGCTCAAGGAAAGGACGATCGATCAAAAACTTCTTCATCATACTCAATTTTTTGGATGGGTTGTGTGACACTATCCACCGCTTGTCACTTTCTTTTTTATTTGTTTATGATATAATACATACCTAAGCTAAGACTAACGGCGTGATGATTAGGCCAAACTTTTCTGATATGATCGTAGAAGTTCTATATGACATCTGTGTGGTTTCAAGGTTGCCAAAAGGGCAATAGGGCAGTTAGTACAAGCGTGCACTTACCAAAATAATGTATACGCCAAGTTGCTAATCATTATTAACTTAACATGATGCATCATTACGTTTGTACTTGTGTTCAGGGGTGGCTATCTACGGCAGAAAGTTGGGTCTTGAAAGGGATAGCGGGGAGGAGAGAGAGGGTGGTATCCCCCCACACTTCATTAGATATCATTTTTCTTTTAAAACAGAGCCAACACTTGTCTCTAGAACCTTTCCTATTGTCTCTTTGTCACTTAATCATGATCACTGCTAAGAGAATGTATTGCTAAATATGAATCTTTTTCTTTGATAAATAGGATTGCCACTGTAACATTTACTTGGCCTCCCTAGAGAAGAAAAAACACGGTTTCAATCGGCTTGTCTTGCACCTAAATACACATTTGCGCTGCATAGGGGTCAACAGTTGCATTTGTCTGATCGGAAGTGTAAGCTTTTCATTATATTTTTTTGTTCTTATTTGTTCGAAGGGATTTGAATTTGTTTTTTGAGAAATAAAGATAATGGAAAGTAAAGAGCCTATAAAGGATGCATTTACTTAATGAGATAACGTGTCCCAGAAGATGATTAAGGAGGTTATAAAATTGATCAAGTGGGGCGTTGTATGAGAAGCTCATCGTATGTTCATGCTCTCTCGCTAGGCTTTAGTGTCATTGCCATTATCCTTTATAACGGCCGGGCAACCAGTTGATGACGAACTAATTACAGATTATTAGCGATAAAAGACGTGCGCATGCTTGTGTGCGTGTGCACGCGTGACCGCCTCGTTTTTCCTCTCTAATGCTAGTCGACCATCAAGGCAAAGCAGCGTCTCAAATAAGACACTACCTGCACGCATGAGGAGAACTTTTGATAGAATATGCATGTAAAGATATAATTAATTACGCAATATAAGAAACGACTTTCTTCAGGAAACAGATGTATGTGCAATATGCCTTTCACTCATCTTGAGGCAAGCAACTAATGCAATGCATGGATCGTCTCTCAAGATTTGTTTTCAAAGCTGATACTTACATCTTCCTCGGAAAAAAAAAGCTGATACTTACAATACATGTAAGTGTCGGCTGTAAATCTGTATCGGGACTTCTATTTGTTAATTTCTTCTTCGTCTCTTGGCTGTGTTCATCCGTAATTCTATTAATATATACTATTTTTCTATTAAAAAAAGTAAATACCGACCTTGGTGTTAAAAAATATCCAGAGCCGCATCATCCTAAGCAAACATATCACAGTTACTTCCTCACATTCTCTAAACTAGATTTCGCTTTTGACGTCACTCTGAATACTAACTTATGTTGTAAGATACTCGTGTAACACACCAAGATTATACTACATGTAGATAAATACAAATTTGAGATTGGTTGTGACATCCTTTTGTGAACGGAGGGAGTACTTTGCAGAAAATTTTAAGTAAAAATACGTATGATTCTAAGTGTATGGTCCAAATGTCTTAAACGATACTACTAGTGGAAGTTTTAAATGCCCGGCTTTGTATACAGAGTAAACAGAAGTATTGGGCTTGTAAATTCTCTGAGAGCTAGTTAGACTTGTCACAAACACATTGAACTGGTATAGGAAATATTCTCGAGGACTAACACTAATAAAACATGAACCATTGATTAAACAACTTTAGATGTATATGCGTACACTTCAGCTAAGCATTAATTACAGAAAGTTAGCACGAGAGTATACTATATAGATTGGTAGATAAGTAGAATCATATGCTATACATGTAAAGCTTCATAGATATGTTCTAAGGAAATTGAATATCAGAAACCATGAACGATTCCCAAAGTAGATAGCTATATATGGGTATTCAAATCTTCATATGCTAGATCTGTGGCTATACCTTTCAGACATGCTAAACTAGAGATATGATTATTTAAAGACAACTTGCAAAGAAGGCTGCCGAAACATGTATAGATGTGTATCACGTAGCTACAAAGTGTCTAGACGCTTACTGGTTAGTGTACATCATCATCATGATACTTAGGTTTGGAATTAAACTAATTAAATCCCATGTAAACCTATGTGCATGAAAGGAAAGAGGCATAGGAGAAATCTCTCTCTCTCTCTCCCTCTAATCAATATATAATTATTATATCATATACCTCTTATCATATTCTCACTACCATGTGTATCGATATCGTCGAGTACTTATATTACTCGAGTAATATGTAAGAGCTAGACCTAGCTCAACCTGTGGCAGAGGATGATGGCGTTACACCCTGGACCACCTTAAGCACTATTGCATCTACAATATCTCCACATTAACGCGATCTGGGCATAACTTGTTAGCTTCCTTGTGGTGGAACTAGCCCACCCAGATTCAAATCCTAAACTTAATATGAGTGTTCGTTTTGTTCTTGGATCTAATCCAGAATTTAATCGGCGCTATTCTTTTAGTGGTATGCGACGTCTCTATTAACATCGAGACGACTGTCGTTGCTTTCCAAACCTTAAAAATTTGTCGGCTCACTCTTTCGAAGGTTCTCATGTGAGTAAGATGTGTGTGCGTGTGTGTGTGTGTGTGTGCGTGTGTGTGTATGTGTGCGTGTGTCTGTGCGTGTGTGTGTGCGTGTGTGTGTGCGTGCACTACACCACGGACCAACTCTAGGGGCACCTTTGCTGCCGGGAAAAGCCACCTAACAAGGCAGTTTAACAGCCGGCAAAGAGTTTTTCCCGGCAGATTGGCCTGCCCTCTATAACCCTGCCGGCAAAGACTTTTGCCGGCAGTTTTCTATTTGCCGGCAGTCTGCCTGCCCTAACATATACACAATTGCCGGCAGTCCAGATTCATTCCCGGCAGATAGATTTAACTGCCGGAGAATATCTTTCCCGGCAGCCTGGACTACTGCCGGCAGGTAAACTGCCCTAAAATGAATGAAGTCTTTGCCGGCACTTCAATAGTCCAATCTCAGTTCTAGCTTGCACCCATCTTTGTCATCCCAAATCCCAGTTCAAACTTTCACATCACATAAAAATATATATAGACAAAGATGTAGTTCCAGAAATGAGCATTCACAGATTCTTTATTAAACATGGTGCTCAGAAGGTCACATACAAATTGTAGTTTCTGGACAGAAAACAAGAGAATAAAATAGTTTCTAAAACAGAATCTCCATCCAAAACCACGAGTGAACACATCCATTACATTACACAAGTATGTATCTAAGACCACGTGGCATTCATCTAGAACCAAGTCACAACATAATTCAGCGGCCTAAGCATGAGCAGTATCTTGCGTTGTTCTCCTAAAGAAAAGGAAGCGAGAGATTAGAGTTAATAGTGGTGGTGATGCAAAGTTGGGACACGTAAAAACAAATTTAGAAGCAGTAGACATGCTCATGATGATGTGAATGGACAAAGAAAAACAGCGAAAGAAGACAGCGCCATATATAAGACACTGGATTCAAAACCAAGCAAGCATATGGATCATTTAAATGCAACAAAGAGAGAACTTAAGTGGTGAAGTTTGTTCATTTACCCATTTGGAAAAAACAACTTTCATTACTACACTCGAAGAATAGATGACTACTCTCAAACTGAAGCGGAGACAACTATTGAAAACTTCGTGCAGATCCAGTTCACAAAATTGCGAGCAATAACACAAAGATTCTCGACTTAAGTCAACATTGACCCGGAGGCTTATAACCATGAGTTCCCTCTTTATCACATATGTCCTGTTTTATACTTAATAAGAATATTCTCAGCTAGAGGGTGAATGACTATAATATTCAAAATAAATAGGAGAGTGGGTGAATGATGACTGTAATGATCTAATAACCTTGTAGTAAACCTACAGCAAAATAAAGCCTCAAGCGTATATCTGATGGTACCATTACGGTTAATAATGCAAGCATAACGTCATTCGCACAAAAAAAGTACAAACTTCACTATAAATACCTTCAGGTCATCATTTCAAGACGAGTTCACACAAAGATGAATGAGTGAAGTCGATATGGCAGCTTTCAACATATGTTGGTTCAAACAACTCAATAATATCACCAAATCTTGAAAAACAACCTTCATTAGAACACTCGAAGAATCTAAGAGATAGATAGCTACTCAAACTGAAGTGGAGAAACAGCTGTAGAAAACTTAAAGAGGATGTAGTTCACACAACTGCAACAATCCAGAGCAGCAACACAAATATTCTACCATCTTTCTGTTAAACTCAAAAACTTCTAGTGAATGCTTGTTCACGATTTTGATCTGTACATTTCATATAACCATAGAGTTCCCTGTTTCCCACAAATACTCCCAGCTAGAGAGGTGAATGAATATAATATATAAACAAATAGGAGAGTGGGTGAAGGATTATTGCAATAAGCTAATAACCTTGAGGTAAACCTGCAGCAAAATTAAGCCTGCATGGTATATGTGATGGTACCATTACAGTTAATAAGCAATCATAACGTTCATTCACACAAGAAAAACAGAAACTTCACAGTAAATACCTTCAGGTCATCATTTTCAGAAGAGTTCACACAAAATGAATGAGTGAAGTCGATATTAATTGGTATCCTGTGATGAGTAAAAATAAAGGAGGTCAGTACAATCTGCCAGGCTGAGGTTGGATATATGCCCTGCACCATCCGCAATTCTACAATCTAAACACTTCCTATTGTACTGCTTGTGGATCAGTGAAATTAAACTGAGAAACAACTTAAACGTGACAATGAAGTTTGTTCAACATGAGAGATAAGAGTTATAGAAGTTACCTTTAAAAGAAGAGCATGGTTTGGCTCAATAAGACTTCAAATGTTTAAATAGTATGCATGTAGGTTGTCAAAGTCAATCTGGCCTGTTAAGAGAAGTAAGAATCAGATGCTAGACTGCCGAAAGCTCTTCTTTTATTGAGCACCCTAGTTTAGGGAATGCATCAGAATCTTACTAGAAGAGGGACAAATTACATATATGACGATGATTACTATTCTCTAACCAGCCAAAAACTAAGCGAACACTCACGAAGTGGTCGATTGTATCCAGAACAGTTGAACTTCATAATAAACAGCTAAATTTTGCTCGTGTCTCTCGACTGAATCGAAGATGCGACATTGCTGTCATTGCTGCACACTGCTAACGAGAGTGTCATCAAACAGACAAGTTTACTTTTACTTAACATCTATCGCATCCGTTGATATAGCTAACTAAACTAGGTATTCCATAGCATTACACGCACAACGAGAGAATGCACAAGCGCTGATGCAACTGTATTGCAGCACCATATTGGACTTGTACATGCATTTGCCTGCGCTCATAGAAACATGGGGAAACAAATTTGCACACACGCACGCGGGATGAGCAGCGAGACTTCAGCAAACCTGAGTTGGTGTGGATGTGGTCGATCCTCCTTGTGTTGGGCAGGGTGTACATCAGCAGCAGCAGGTCAGAGAACACGGCGACGATGCATCTGGTCAGCTCCTCGTCCCTGTGCTGGAAGACGGCAGCTTTTTGCTCCGCGTGGACGTCGTCAGCAGCCGGAGCTCTGAGAGGCCTGCAACGCAGAAGGATCTCACTGGCCGAGGTCGGGGTATGGAGTTCCTGCGGTCGGCCGGACAAATCCCCGCGGGAAAATCAGCGGAAATTGACGACATGGGAGGTGTAGAAGAGTAGATCGGGGCTAGGACTTACGGATCTGAGGATACCCTGTTGCGCCGTGGGTCGCCGTCGTGGATGGTGGTTGCAGCTCCCTCCGTCGTCGTCGCCTCCGTCCCTCGATCTGACGGCACGGGTCGAGTCAGCCGTCGGCTTCAGCACCGGCCGGCGCACGCGGGCGGCTCCCCGTGAGGCTCAGGGTGGGGCGTCCGAGAGGAGAGATGGGACGCGGCGGCGCTCACGGGGGAGAGAGAGGATGGCTGGATGGGAGCGGTGGCGGCGTGGTGTCGGGGTCAAGACTGAGAGGGGAATCGAGAGGAGGGGGGTCACGTGAGCGCTTAGCTTTGACCCACAACCGCGCGCTGCTTCTGAATTTTTTCGCTCCGCGCGCCAAGTCTGTGCACCCCGCGTAAAATTTAGCTACCCGCACAGCACATGTGCCGGCAGTTTTATCTGCCGGGACTGCCATGTGCCGGCAGTGCAGCTGCCCCTGTATATATTTATTATTACCGGCAGTTGACAGCCGGTAGATCTCTATTTTTCCGGCAGATAGTCTGCCCTTCCGAATCTTCCCCGGCAGTTTATCTTTAGCGGCAGTTCAACTGCCTTCTTAAATGGATTATTGCCGGCTGTTCTTTGCCCCAAAATTTGGTCCGTGGTGTAGTGGTGTGCGTGTGCGTGTGCGTGTGTCTGTGCGTGCGTGTGTGTGTGTGCGTGTGTGTGTTCATATGAGTTGAGTGCAGGGGGTGTTTGTGAGTGCCCGCATTCGTACTAGGTTTCTCACGAGAAAATCTACAATAGCTACATTCCATGCTCGCGCCGCGAGCCACAAGCCCAGGTAGACCGGCTCTTGGCTCTTCCCTAGAGCTTAGAATGTGGGAAAGGTATGGCCAATCTTATCACATTTAAGATTCTTGTGTACATCAATCGATGTCGTTGATGGGTACCATATTTTACACAAGAAGTTTCATGGCCTAAGTTATTAGCTTAAATTTCTTTTTTACTTGTTCTTTTAATAAGTTAGCCGATGTGTGCAAATGTTGCTAACCAAAATATTTCTGTGAAAATGATTGTGATACGTTTTTTTTGTGGAAGAACAAGAACTGATAACTAATATGATATCTTTTGCAGAAGGAACGTTCAAACCAAAGTGGAACAAACCTAAGATTAGTGGTGGACAAGATGTTCAAATCGTCGTCTTTTGTGATCTGAAAGCTCAGAGATGTACTCTTCTTTGCATTGCTTTTCTATCCTTTTGTGATAGGTGTGTGATGCAGATGTTGTTAAACTCAACTTCACTAATATTCTCTCATCAGCCTTGTAGTTGCTATGAGTAGGTTGGTTTAAATGGTTTACAGCTGTTTCCGTTCTTTTTTGCTACTTTTGCCAGTGCACTTCATTTTATTAACGGAATTGGGTAATCAACTCCATTTTATAAAACAAAACTAATAGGCCAAAAGATAAAGGACTTGGTTATTTGCGGTATGTAAGGGCAAGTTAATCTTTAAGCTAGCAAGAGAAAATTGGCACCACCCATAGGAGAGTCTGCACTACGATCTTGATCTGGTTATCCTCGAACTGATACTGACATCTATGGTTACTATATAAAGCTAGGCGAGATCGCGTGGTACACGTGACGTGATAAGCTACCCAAACCAACAACAAAAAAAACTAGGCGAGATTATCTACAGATCTTACAAAATCTCTGATATATGAAACGAAATAATACTTTGACATACATTGATTTTCCGCTGCTGTAAACAGAAGTACGCACCAAACCAAGTTAAACTTCACCGAACTCTAATGAAAGGATTGATTTTGAAGAAAGTACGTATGTAACTGCAATGAAGGGATCGAAATTATCAACTCTCCTTTGGTAGGCACCACAAAGTCCGTAATACAAGTGGCATAACCGATTAAGCAGTACTATATTTCAAGGTTGATAGCTGACGCGCCCAGATTAATTTAGTATATATCATGTGTGATGGTTTCTCAAACTTATAGCCGGTCCCATAATTGAATGATACAAACATGAGAATATATTGTTCGGCGGCTGTGTGCATCATTTTGATGCAGAGGCCGGGGATCCGCACCCCCTTTTCTAAAAAAAAATGAGAATATATTGTTTGTTAGATGCATGGTTTCTCAAAGTTGTAGTTTCAGTTATGACAAACCGAGAGTGCTTCATCTAGTAGTTGTTGTTTCATGTGATGATCAATACATTTTTTATATTAAAAGATAAGTTGATAGCAAGAAAAGATGAATGATACGAGCTGATCATTGAATAACTGGAAAGGACGAGCACTGAGCTAAAGCCTACCAAGATTTGTAATTAAAAGGGTCAACCTTTCCTGTTGCCTCTTGATCGTGGCTGTCATTTACAGTTATGGGTGTCCCGTCTCCGTACATTCGATACCATCCTCTGTTCATCAGTAGTGAGACCGAAAAGCAAAGCACTCATCTGTTGCTAGATAATGGCAATAATGTAGTAGCTTCGTTATTGGGTGAGTCTTTGTCTGTGGCTATGACATCTAAGGTGAACACGATAACGACTTTGACTTGGATAACTTATCTTAGACAATTCATGTATCTATCATGCGACTAACTCGATGGTTTTCAGTCA
The DNA here is from genome assembly GCA_947311845.1 of Poa pratensis. Classification (NCBI taxonomy): domain Eukaryota; kingdom Viridiplantae; phylum Streptophyta; class Magnoliopsida; order Poales; family Poaceae; genus Poa; species Poa pratensis. The sequence goes on along the minus strand of CAMZMU010000052.1, from coordinate 88,506,341 downwards.
CTTTCAGCCAGGGTTGTAATGTTGGACGTTGGCTTCTTCTGGCCGCAGGTTTCATGAATTACTTCAACCTACGCTACGCACCTAGCTATATTATCTTTTCATCGATCCTTATACATCCATGCATGACCTCTCTTTTCCAAAGCTGTATGCATCGTGAGATTTGGGTGACCGAGTCACAATCATCACCTTCCTCTCAACTCCAACAAAGGCAAGCTCGGTGTAGAGGGAGCCGACCGAGGGAGGCTAGGACGGATCCAACTGGGTATAGGGTTCCGAGGAGTGTACCTATAGAAAATCTTAAGACAGTAGAGCTTTCATTTGAACGAACAAAAAACTAGTTTTCTTCAAATATTACATGTAGAGATACGATGATACACCAAGATTGAATGCCCATGCAATGATACCCTTTGTGATTGGATATGTAGCCAAGGAATATGCACATGGTGGAGCGAGGGGATAATTTGTGCGACATAGTAGAGGCAATGTTGGGGCAGAAAAGGCATCCATAACAAGTTCAAATGAGGATTAGGGCTAGTTCTAGGTTTAGGTGGCATTCTGGCGCTATGGCACTTGATCATGGTGATCGTGAGTAGCATCGGGCGGTCGCCTGCTCCCCTCTTGGTGGTCTCTCATGTTGGAAGATGACCATGGGTCGCGGATCTGGCTAAGGCACCATCAATAAGTTCGATGGCGGGCTAGATCAAGCTGTCTCGGTCGCCCCTTATCTCTTTTACGTAGTCATCTTGGTGATGGAAGGGGAGGAGACGATCGGCTCTCCCCGGTCAGGTGTTATGGAACATATTCGTATAGCTGCACTTGCAAAGGCACCTTGGAGCTCATCCGCAACAGCCTTTGAATGGCTAGATTCCACTGTCTTGTCGCTAACCTTTTCAGCAGAATGACACCCTACTGGAGTTTTGACGTTAGTTGTTGTTCATTTTTTTTCGTTTCACGTTGTCACCCTCTCTTTCTCTTGGCCAGGTGGCCAAAAGGGGGACGTGCCACATTGTCTCCCTCATTCTTCTTCCCGGCCAGGTAGCCAAAGGGGGAAGTGGTAGTGTGTCTTTATCTCTCTATCAAACAAGTGCGGGGGAAGTGGCAGTGCGTCTTCATCTCTACATCTACATGAAACAAGCGCTTTGTACAATTGTCATACGTGATCTCCGGCTTGGAGAAGTAGGTTGGTTGTGTTTTTGAAGCCCTTCTTCAGGTGAACTTGTTCAGTGGAGAACGACTCGATGCAATATATCTTTTTAGTTTGTAAGGTCTTCTTTTTTGTAAAACGAGGACTGAGCTATTTTTTTCTTTCTTTGGAGTCCTTGTGTAATTTGCAATCCCACCTTTTAACTTCATGCATCTTGGGATCCTTAAGGCCCGTTCTTCTTACTCCCTTCGTTCACAAAAAGATGTCTCAACCAAGTCCAAATTTACATGTATCTACACATTAAATCATGTCTAGATACATGCAAATTTAGTCTAGGTTGAGTATTAAAAAAAAAATTAAAATAGCTCAAAGTACTGAGGTGTGTATAGATGATCGAAAAATTATTATGAGAATAATAATAATACTCTTCATTCTCTCCTCTTGGATAAAAGTATTCTCCAGTGTGCAACCCTTGCGCTGATCTGTAGGAGGGCACACATTTGTATCAACCAGAAAGCATGTAGACAAGTTCATTAGATGATATATTTTTTGTTTCACAAACATAATTATGGAAAGTTTAAGAAACTACTACTACTACTTCGAAACATCTTGATAGCAAAGCAATTAAGGTCCATATAATGATATGATATACCATTATGACAATATGACAAACAAACCCTTTTGCAGCATCAACAGGCCAAAGAAATTAAAGATAGCCCTTTTGGAATGGAATGTCTGGGGAAGAGAATAGAGCCCCTAATTGACTCATAGTTAATGGCGAGCTTTTACCTAGAACAAATCTTGAGCATAAATCACAAAGAATGTGGAATATATGAGAGAGAACAAAGGAATAATTGACTCAGTTAACCTTTGTCATCAGGGATAAAAATGGATCTTCTGGTGACTTTCATAGATGCCCAATAGAAGAAAAGTATCAGCAGTAATATTTGATTCCTTAGTACTAGTTGTGTTTTTTTCAAAACAAAACCAAAACTAAAAAAATCCAATTCAATTACCCAAGAAACAAGTATTGCAGTATTGTGTCACACACAGTTTATGAACAAGCTCTCCCATAGAATGAGTAAGCGACAGAGATGTGATAAAATAAGATTAGGAAATCATCAATAAAATGCAATTGGTTTATGGTGAACTGTGAAATCCATACATAGCATACCACCGGTCGCACCGTATGAACATATAAAACTGCATAAATTTTGATTGTGACATATTGCACCGCATGCATTTATTCATGAAGGATTGTAGCACATATATTTATCGGCAGGATTGTGATGGCATAACTAAACCAATTCTGGGTGAACAAACATGAACATTAGCACTACAATTTACAGCTTTCAGACAGCGTGCCTGAATGTCCACACATGAACAAGATCAAGAATGAAATTGTACAAGGGTTGAGGTGATCAATTTAAAAAAAAATCAGAATATTACTACACAGAAAACTGGACCATGTAAATAAATCAGAATAAAACGGCAAAAACAAGATATTTTACAAGGATATGACTACTGTTTCTAGCTCCATGGATCGTCCCATCCTTTGGGTCCCTCCCTCTTGACAAAATCTACAATGGCCCGGACTGCCTCTTGCACCCTGTTGGAGAGCGCATGGTCTCCCCATTCTATTTCAACTTTCTCTGCACCTCCAAGTGCCCGACATAGTCTGCAGTGAAACATGTAATTTGAGTATGGTATCATATTGAATACGCATCATTTACGTTTTTACCTGTCTACAAGTGCCTCCTTATCGACATATTCTGGTACATATTCATCCCCCATTGAGAAAATAACCTGCATAAAAACACTTACAAGTTACAAAATTCAGCAGCCACAGCGAGTCGGAAACTCGGAACTGAATTTGCAGTGCACCAAAATTGGCGTCATGCAGTGAGCCAATGAATCAATTTATCAGATATTTGTTATGCTGTCTCATAACAGTTTTTGTCCAGATGCAGCTTAATTTTAATTATCTTAACTGTACCTCCATCTTAGAAATCTATACATGTACCTGATACCAATATAAATGGAAGCATCTAACTTCGAAAGATACATTTTAAATACTTGGTGAAATGTTTCCTCGACAAATCGTGAAGTCATCAAGAAATCTCCTTCATATCCAGAAATCTTGAAGTGTTTCAAAACAGCACTGTGTATACATTTGTGTTGTTTATCTATCAACAAGCCTGGCGATCTGAACTCCCAGATACAGTCATCATACATAAAAAGTCGATGACAAACAGATACTGTGTAATTTCACAGGATTCTGACATGTTCTTTAATAAAAAATGTTTTTTCCCAAAAAACTTGGCAATATGAATGGTGAAAACTTTTAACCATAGTTCTAAAAAAACCTTTGATCAGCATCACAAGAGAATGAAAACCCTGATATATTTACCATCATTCCTGGGCAATAAAATAACTCAAGAATTTGGTGTTTCTAAGTGATTTAGCAAGGCCAACTAGAAAAGAGGAAAAATACCTGGCACTGAGTGGTTGACATATGACCAAGTCTCTGCCTCAGCTGATCTTCACTAAGATCAGAACTGAACATGTCATCATCACCCATGTAGGCACAAAGGGAGTGGAACCTACAGATTTTGTATCAATGCATTAGACTAGAACTGAATGGCAAAAATCCTTATGGAGATCACATTAACTATCAAAGGATACATCAGTGTAGCAGATATGCTGCCAGATAGATCCAGTAAGATAAAGCGTATCCAACAAAAATAACTCGTAGGACATATCAGATAAATACATGCAAGAAGTATCTTAAGGAAATTCCAGAAGCATAATAGAAAAGTTAAATTTGCATTAATTAAAAGGTGATAGAATCCATACATTACAATTGATGACAGGAACATTAAGTGGGAGATGAAAATGATCACTGAGAATAGTAGAAATTTTATGTTTGATACACTATGTAATTCTAGCCATCAGGTGTTTGTTGCTCAGTTGTCAATGTTGACGATATTTCATCTATTGTCCACATGCTGATTTGCTTTCTAAAACCTTGATAACTCTTCCATGTCGCATGGTCATGGAAACCAACAATAAGTTTTCATCTGAGACTGACACTCTTAATACATCAATATGACACTCGAGGCATTGCAAGAGATGCTACAGTGAGATATGTACTACTCCCTCCGTACCAATATCTCTCTTGGAGGGCAAGCACTTTGTTTCTTTCGGGAGACAGCAGTTTTTAGATCCTTCACATTGTAAACTAGGGAAAAAATGGTGCAGTACTGTCTTCTTCCGGTGCTTCGTCAAGCACCGTGTCTATGCCCTGTCTTCGCCATACGCATCTGCCGCCATATCAGAGTAGTGGTGCTCCGATTGCTTCTGCTGCTTCTGGTGCAACTTATACGGGTGTTTTGGTGGCCATCTTCATTGCAACTATTGTACCAAGAATGAACATGTGGAGCCATACGGTATTTACTGTCACAGGAAGGACATTGCTCATCGATGTGACCGTCCTCTCAAGCGCCCTGGAGGCTCAACTGCCAGTGATTTTGGTGGCTCATTTTCATCATCTTCAAGAAGCTCTGCAGCTTCTGCCACTGGAGAGATCCTTTTACTGCTACATTGTCTGGCTGCTTTTTCAGCTTTTACACCCACAGACTCTGCTTGTTCTGCTGCTCCGAATTCTGGTCATGAGACCACCTTACGCGTCTTCTATCTCAGATACATAACCATGGATTCTTGTGCTACTATCCATATGACTTCTGATTCCACCAGTCTTGTATCATGTAGTCCCCTAGTTGTTCTTACCGCTGTTCAAATGGCAGATAATATTTCCTTTCTGTCATGAGAAGGAGCACACTCTTTTCATGTCCCTGTTGTTTCTTCTGTTTTCAAACTAACCATGCAGCTTATGTCCACCGACCAGCTTACTTATCATGGTCGCCGTGTCAATCTTGACTCCGACTTGTGTTGTGTTCAGGACAGTCATTTGGGTCTTCCTGACTCATGGCAACTTTGACTGGCTCCATCTACCTTCCGGTATTCATGCTAGTCTCTCTGTCTCCATCCCATGTGCTTCCAGTGCATCGACCACCTCGTCGTTTGCTCTCTTACCTCTTTTGTCATGGGCTTTTAGGGCCTGCCTCTGGTGAGTTTCTTTAGCCGTAATGGTTGTAGGCTCTGCAAACAGGTACAACTCCCTTATGCTCTAGTGAATCAGTCTCACAGCATCCGTTTGATGTTATTAATATTGATGTCTATGGTCTGGGCCCTTTTGTTTCAAAAGGGGGAACATGAATTATTTTCTCTTCTCCTAGTAAGGTTTTGAGCAGCTATAAAGAACTTTGCCGGCATGATTCATAGTTAGTTTGACACTTCCATTTGTGCCTTTCATGCCGATTCTTCCCCATAGTATTTTCCATTCGCCTTCGTAGTTTTCTTACTGAGCAGGGCACTCTTTCTCAGTTTTCTTTTCTGGAGCTCATGCTCAGAATGGTGTTGCTCCCGTGACCTAGGCTAGTGATCACTTTGATCGTTGGTCCCTTTCAACCTACTATGTTTTTCTTGGCGGTTCTCCAATTGCTTGGAAGACTAAGAAGCTGTTGCAGTTTCTTGTTCAAGTGCCAAGGTTGAGTTGCGAGCTATGGCTCTTTTGACAGCAGACTACTTAGCATTAACCATGTTCTTGGTGGTAAATTGCGTGTTCCTGTTTCTGCGCCCGGTTCCTCTTTTGTCTGACAATATGGTGCTTTTATAATTGCATGAGAATCGATTAAGCGTAAGTTCACCAAGAATATGGGTGTTGATGTTTCTTATCTATGACCATAGGTACAAGATCAGACTGAGTCTTCAGTATGTGCCTTATGCGCTTCAATTGCCAGATTTCTTTGCGAACACATAGACTTGAGCATAGCACACTTTTACCTCTCCAAACTCATAGCCATTATCTTGCTTAGAGTTTGACGGGGGTATTATGCATTGTAGTTGTTTTAGCTATTCATATGCAATACCTCTATATGTACTATATATTGCAATAGAGCACATTGAATAAAGAAGTTGCTATTCCTCTGAACAGCTACAAGGCCCACATCTCAAGCCATTCAGCAGACTAATGCAAAAGCATAACATTAGCTAGCAACCAGCTTGTGACTCCAAGTATAAATCTTCATGCAGTACTCTAAGGGCATCTCTGGTGATGATTCTTTAACTAGGTCATAAGATGGGAGAAGAGCTCATAGGCTTTAGGTTTATGGGCTACAAATCAAAAACCTTAGAAGGCTTCAAAATGGCAAATATCCATGTCATATTCGTTTGGCCTCAACAGACTAATAGGACCGAAATATCAGTTGATATGATACGATATTGTGATCAATATGACTGTAATATCCGTTACTACTATGTATCAGCAGGTAGCCCAGCGGATAGCTAGAACTGAACTTTATGTTGAATCCCACTGAAAACCTTTTACCTAACCTTCCTTGGTGGTCCAAATGACTTTCTCCTCTCGCACACATCATCCCCCAAAACAAGTAAAAGGAAGAAAAAAACATCTCCCTATCTACCACAGCAGCATCCAAATTCTTCCATAACGAACACATCATCCTCCGTGCCCCCATTCAACAGAGTGGTCTCTTCAGGATTCGCGCCAGGCTCCTTGCTGACTTTAAATGGGGTGCGCTCAGTGCTCAGGCGAACACGTGCTGCTGTTGCTGCTGGTCTTTCCCAGTGCTGGATGGGCTCACGGTAGTCCTTGCATCTGAGATGTTCTGCTGCTCTGGCAATCTTTAGGGCCCAAGCTTGCAGTGGTGAAAGAGGGAGGAGCTTGCAGACATCTTCAGGCCGCGCCAGGCCTTTGCTTCGGTCACTGCTGCTGGACTAGGTCATGGGTCGCTGGATCCAGTGATCTCAGCAGTGCTCCTCTGACTCCCGACGGCGACAACGACCACAGCACCATCCTCTCTAGTTGTCTCGTGCTGTGGTAGTTGGAGTAGTGAGAAAAGAGAAATTTTGTTTTCTATTACCTGTGACTGAGCCACAAGACCGACGTTGTCATTTAGCTGAGGTTAGCCCCAAGACTTACGCACAATGTAGATAGCTGACATAAGGCCCTCATGGTCGGGCTTATTTTCACATAGGGCTTGCTTTCAATATATAACATATCATAGTCATAGACTTATAGTATTACTCTACATTTTATCCCTGATCTAACTCTTTATGCAGAAACTACCAGACAGTATTGCAGTAGTATGTGTGTAATTTCAGCGTGAGTCTGTACCTGTAGGCAGTAATTGGGGCATCTGAATTTGCTTCTCTGGGCATCAAATCCGTTCCACGACCCTCACTGATCATTTTCGCTGCCAGATCTATCATTTCTGCTGTTTCTGGAAGAGTTGCCCTATACTCCCTATCACTTACTGGGGCCTGAAAAACAGATTACCATACAAGTTATATCAAGATAATATTAAAAGGTCACAAGTTAATTTAAAAAGCAGTTTCTTATTAACGTGTTACAAAGTTGACCAGTTGATTCTGCCATTAGGGGTGAGAATTACGTGTCATACACCATACTCAGAATACAAAAAACATATCCTTAAGCAATACTCAGCTTACAAAAATATGGGTAGGAAAAATTACCTGCAAAATTACCCCGGAAACAGCTTTGGAACATGCAAAGTTTGTCCGCATGTAATGCACAATATCCTGGCATGCATACAAGGGTCGATTTTATTTCTCACTGTCGATCGTGAACTAGTGCAGTATGTCAGTAAAGTTGTCCCAGCATACCTGGCAACCAGTGCTGTGACCAAGTAATATTACTCCTTCAGAATTTTCTTTATTTATCAAGTAGCCAATGAGCTGATCAAGTTCCAAAGCGTCCTTGCAAAAGATAAAATGCAATCAAAACATACAATAAATCAAAAATATAAGACAAGGGATGAAAAAAGGAAAATTCAATCAAACATTACTTAGTCTGGCAACAAAATTGGTGATATCATTACTACCACAAATCATACTGCATTGCACAAGTAAAAGGTAAAATCACGTCTTTGCAGTCCATCACCAAAACAGCTGTCGCATAGAGCTTATTTGATATCAGGAATACTTCGGTCATCAATCAACTCCCGCAATATGCAATAAAAGGCAGAAACACATGCAAAGACATCTTCTATTGCAAAAAAAAGTTCATGGAACATTCTACCAGCTGTCACACTTTCTATTTTCACAAATGTCCTGCCTAGGGTTCTGAATATTCATATTGAACCCAAACTCTGGAAATACTCCCTCTGTACTACTTTAGGTGGCGTCCACACATTTCTAGCTTCTACGAATGAAACGTGGGTTATCTGCCACAAATATTTTACCATTGAATTCGTATATAAAAGAAGTTTCCAATAGTACAAATTTTTATGGCACATGACTCACATATTATTAGTCTCATTAATGGTTAAAGCTAAATCACGAAATACGAGGACGCCACATACATTGGGACAAAGGAAATAGCAGACAAGTCCTTGAGCATGCAACTGCATGTAATTGCATTCTGTATTATACTTTTTCTATTTTAAGAAACAAGCTCATAAGTAGGCTCTTATCTCCTCGAATTCCAAAACTGTTTTACAATTTCGTACATGAAATCCTATTATATTTCACAGTAGCAATAGGGGCGACGAGTTAAATTTAAAAAAGTAAAAAGAAGTTGTGCATAATTTAAGAAGCAATTCTGTCACAGGATTCAAAATTTGATCAAGAACATCCAAATACTAAAGGAGTAACATAAGTTTTTAGAACACTGCATGTATCCTCTTCTATCATGCAATCATATGAACATCTCAAGGATATTGGTCTATTAAACGCTATGCTGCATACTCTTCTATTTGGTAAAAGGATGAAAAAGCTGGTGTTATTATTAACTGAAGAACATACTTGCTCCAAGCTGGAAATTCCGTATCCAATATACGATGAAGAAAGTAATGGTTGGACAAGTGACCATTTCTCAACCTCCAATGCAAGTGACAGTGGTTCCAAGTAGCTGTTAGATTTCAGAAATGAATTAGCACTACAAAATAAAATTCAATCGTCACCTAAATAATTAAATAAAACAGTTAAGGTGTGATTATGAGAATATATTTCTGAAAGTGTGCTAAAGTTTAGTTGGTTTCATCAATCCATCACCTTCAGGCATGCCTAAATTTGCTAATACATTTTCCCTGGTTTTGAGAGCTGCCTCTCTCTGAAAGATTTCTGTTCTTTCAGACCAATTTTTAAAAATAAAAAAAATCTTTGGTTAACCTGACAAGGGCATACCCTGTGCGTAGCTCGGAACGTCTAGCACCCTGAGCAACAGATACTTTACCTCCAAAGTTGAACAATGTAAACATCAAACGTAGTGTTTTTATTTGTTAGAACTTAGAAGGCATCACTGAGATCAGGCCAGTTTTGAAAGGCCAGCTATCAGATATGCCATGATCCAAGAGATAAATAAAGGACCAAGCAAAGACATAATTCAACAGTAGTTTGCCCATTCCATATAACAGTTAAGTTGAGGCCTTCAGGTACAGTTATCGGCAATGATATTTCATATGCTGAAACAAACTACCGAAATAACATGATTTTAAGCCAGCAGTATACTAAGAATAACAGAACCAATAAACTTAGCATAGCATGGTTATGCTTGCCAGGCAGCAACAGACAGCATGTGGCATTACTAATCAAGAAAGCAAAATCATATAACCATCACCACCAAGACTAACAGAGGTGAACAGAGTAAAATACAAGGAAGAATGCAAAAATTAAAACAATGCTTTCGATTATAAGCACGTATCATCACTTAACAATTGGCATGGAGCCAATCGCAACATGGCATGCTGTCTCCTAACCTGTCCCAATGATTTTGTTAGAATGTCTCCACCTTGTAATATACTCGTAAGTCAACAACCAGGAATAATGAAGGAACAGCATAACAACATAATACGTATTGTTCACTTTTTAGTTCGTAGATCAAGAGGTCAAAGAATGTTAGTAGTCCAAAAATCTTTTATTAGTGAGTTCATGTTGTGAAAACTTCCTGCGGGGTGTGCGTGAGAATTCAAAAAAGTAACTTACTCAGTTGCTAAGAGCCCATCTGTCAAACCACCAATGAAGATAACCTGATGGTTAAAATCACCCGTTTTGAATGCAACCTGCAAAAGGGGAGATAAAGTTATTGCACAGACGCTGCAGCAATAAATAAAAAATCAAACAACCTACAGGGAGTCTTTCATGCAATCACTGAAATCAGAATATGATGAGGTGTATCGAGAAATCAAATAATTTTATTTTTTTAAGAAAATCATGTAGTTGAAAATAACATAAAGCATCCATAATGCTAAAAGGATATAAGATTCCGAGAGATATCAAGCAGACATTGCCAGATAAAAAAAAGGGCAAAATGGATAAGCCCAAGAAAACAAGAAAAGCTAAAGGGCAAAATGGATAAGCCCAAGAAAACAAGAAAAGCGACATAGGATTGAAGGCTCTACATTGTGTACTGAGTAGGCTTCCTCCCACGACAAATAGCAAAGAGAGTAAGACGCAATCAAGGAAAGGCATAGCCGTGCAACAACAGCAAAGAAATTAGTCCAGAAAAAATAACACCATGGCAAGTTGGGACCGCCAAAAGCAACCTCTAAAGCAATATCACCAGTGTTTGTTGGTCGTGAAGCAAGCTTCCTTTTTCTACAAGACTCGAAGAACCACACGCATCAGTGAGACGTCGAACCCCCACGAGCTAAAGCAAGATACTCCAAGTCCAAAGGGGATATCCCGCATCTCGAACATTAGGGAAGATCCCGAGTTAAGTCAGGCAAGGGATAACATTCTAGAAGCTTCCAGAATATCCGATCCATATAATTCACACGCTTCCCCCAATATAGGCGTCTACAACAGTTCAGCCAACGAAACCGTGAAGCTGAGGCTCAATGAGCTGAATTAATCCAAATCCCCGTCCATCCAAAAGGAAAAAGGGAAACTGGCATCGGTCCACAGATCGCCACCGCAAGCGACGACGACAGGCTTTACAGATGAGAGAGCGACAGGCCCGTACCTGAGCGGACTTGGGCCCGTACTTGAACAGCGTGCCCTGGAGCTGCTTCTTGCGCGCGCCTGCGCCTGCGGTGGCTACGGCGGTAACAACGCCAGCCTTGCCGCCCACGGCGGCGGGGGCGTCCGGAAGGGAGGCGGCGGGGGCAGACGCGACGCCGCCGGCGGGAGGCATGGCTGAGGAGGAGGGTTGCCGGACGCGGTGCGCGTGATGCCGGAGAACCAGGAGGAGGTGGAGGTCATAGCGGCCGGCGGCGAGGTCACGAGGGCATACCGGGATCGGGAGGTGCGGGGACGACTCGGGAAACACACACGGGGGGTAATCTACGATAACCCCCCAAGTCCCCACAGGCCCCCCCGCTGTCTATGACATGTGGGGTTTTAAGTGACTGGGGTTATAAGGAATTGTCCCCGGCACGGGGTTAGGATTGAAAATCGTTACGATTATTTTTCGTATTACTTCGTATTATTTTTCGGTTGACGGATGAGCTCCGAGACAGCGGTATGTTTCTGTAGACACGTCGTCCGGAACGACGCGGGTTGTCCGACGGTGTCGTTCTACTTATACTCGAGTAGAACAACCAATGTACTTGCGCCCCACTATATTAATATATCAACCACCTGATACAACTGAGAACGCTGGGGCAAACAGCACAATCACGTCCAAGAGGAAAACAAAAGAAAGAAAAGAGAAAAAATGTCAACGACGCTAGATCAATGAAAGCGAAGATGATCCGCAACTGCTGTGCCCTCCGGAGAATTCCACCACGCTCCTGTGCCGCCGGATTGCCGCGTACCAAGCACCACCTTAAAGAAGGAATGCGACGACGACGACGCTACTGCCCAGACTGATCCTAAGATTTCCCCCGGTACGCGGATGGAAGTGGGGAAGGGGTGCACCCGACGCCCTTCAAGAAGGATAGCGGCGTCCGGAGGCGTCACCACGTCAGTGCCGGTAAAAACCGACAGGGATTTCTCCCAACCCGGCACTCCACACCTCGCCAAACCGTCAGCTCCAACTAGCTCGCCACCCACGAACATATGCCAACCATCTTGAAATCATCCACGACGTCTCACCATGGCAAACGTTGCGAGGCCGACGGACCGGGAAGAATGAGCCGTAGATAGGGCGACAATACCACAACCTCGTGGGAGGGCACAACCTCCACCGCCGAAGGCAGTAGCAGACCGAACGCAGCAGCAAGAGCACACCGGGACACACTGCCCGGTCGGGCCCAGATCGGGCCCGTGAAGCTCCCACCGCCGCGCTGCAGCAGACGTGGCCGCCGTAGTCGTCATCCCCATCCCAAGCTGATCTTCAGTCCAACAGGAGGCGGTAGAACGGAGCCCGAGCCGGCCCACCGTACCCAGATCGGGCCCAAAGGGCCCAGATCTGGGCCTGGAGGGCGCCGCCGGCAACGCCCGCACCACACCGCCACCGCTGCCAAGCAGCAACGCCACCGCCCCGCCGTCATCCAACCTGCGCCGGAACGCTGCCGACCAAGCCACACCGCCATCGGCCGAAACTCCCCAAATCGACCAATGTGTAAACCCAAATCGACCATAGTTTGAATTAAACATTGTGGGAGTCGGTATTAGGCAAAAAATTCTTGAGGTCGTTCTTACTGGTGAGACTCGGCCATAAGCAATAGAAAAAGGTTATTTCTTAGTCCCCTCTCTCTGCAGTGCACGGGTTTGGGGAAGAATGGTTTCTCGGTCGCGAGCTTAGGCATGGCAAGGTTTGAGAGTCGTCAGCGAGAGAAGCGCTGATCCACGAGCACTTAGACTTGGCTGCCATCGGCGGCGAGGAGCACATCGTGAGTTGTAGAGCGCGTCGATCCCCGGTGGGAGACCTCCTCCTCACGTGGATCCTGAAGACAAAAGCTGACTACTGTCGCCGCAACGACGTGCAGTTGTTGTACACCATGCGCACGTCCATGAACCGGGGATGTGGTATTGGTGTCCAGGAATGCGGTGCGGAGGACGCAGTGGCCGACCCGAAAGCTTCATGGCGGAGCGCACCATGAGTGAGGGGAAAGTGTGGTCCCTTATATAGCCACAAAAAGATTTTCTAGCTCAGCTCACTGCCACCGGTGGTGTCACCATCCAGAATCACAATAGTGTGTGACGGTTGCCCTCCTTTCACTTGATCCACCGGATAAGAAATAAGGGAGCTCCACGCCTTTTTGTTCTCTTTATATGTGGAACACCACTCTAGTAGTATTGAGCTTCGGCGACTTGGTGAGACCAAGTCTCACGGTGACTTAGCCCCGTTACAAACCATCCATTTAAGATCCGACGTGCCAGATCGACCCAGATCTGAGGTAAAAATTAAAAATATTCAGAAAAAGTGAGAAAATTCTAATAAATCATAAATGTTCCGTTTCACATTCTGGGAAAGTTTCAACCCATTTAGATGTATGATTTGAGATTAAATAGCTTTTTAAGATCAAATACGTAAAATTCGTTTACTCACAAACTTTTAAATTAAAATGTGTTGAAACTTTTATAGAAAATAAACGGAACATTTATGATTTATCAGATTTTTTCAATTTTTTGAACACTTTATATCATTTTGTTTAGAATCTTAATTAATCTGGAACGTCGGATCTTGAATGGGCGGCTGATAAGTGGGGTAAGTCACCGTGAGACTTGGTCTCTAGTAAGGATTTAATTAGGTTCATAGGGGCCAGAACACATTCCCAAGTCATGTGAGCGAAGTAACATTTAGTGAAGAGGTGCATCGCATCCTCGAGGAAACACCCACAACGAAGGGGTGAAGATGGGATTTTGAGCCCTTGCCAAGGTGGTCGATGATCAGACTCTTACAATAAATTGCCGCACATGCAAAGACTTAACACTTTAAAGGAGCATCATTTCCAGATGAAGGAGTTGATAAAAAGAGATTTCAGCATTCCAATACTTCGTTTAATGTGTTCAAGGAGACTCCACTACAACTGTCTACATCCCTACTTTATGCCTCTTCCCGTTGCAAGAACAAGACTATGGCCCTAAGCCTGGTCCAGATACCTAGATACCTAGATGACGTACCCCAACCCCGAGCATCTCATAACTCATCATCCGGCATAGTTTATCACCCTTTGGAACAAGATGCAATAGGTGGTTCTCGCGCCAGATACCCCAGACCAAATCACTTTGAAAGGTTGTATGGCCTCATGACCCCATGTGGCACCTTTGCAAGGTTGTGCCTGAGACGGCCGGGCATATGCTCTCCGTTCCGGCTACTCTAACAGATCTGGGGCGTCGTGGCATTTTGAATAGTGTACTCGCCCTCTTCTGTCATGGGTGTGGACACCTTTTGGGAGCCTTTTTAGCAACCATGTTACATATTCACCCAAGGGATTGAGATAGGCAACCATCCGGGTCAACTGTGAAATTTGGAAGAAACACAATGTATGTTAAATTTTTAAAGGCAAATCAGCTTGTCATACGTCATGATCTAAAGAATCAAGGAGGAAGGTCGTGCTTAGGTCATGGCCGGCGCATAACACTTGGAGCAGTGACATGGGTATGCCTATCGGGTACCCTACCATGAGGGTACCTGGTGCACGTATCGACTAGGCCCAACTATCAGAGCCTACATGAAGCCCATGAAGGGAGGCCCACGAAGATGGAGTATCCTCCAAGTTTGGCGAAGCAATAGTCGGTTTAGAGTTTCCTTACTTGTAAATCGAGTCGGTTACGAACACCCGAGACCCAGCCTATTATTTAAGGACTGGGAGGGCCATCGAACCAGACCACGTACTTTCAGAGCCACCAAAACCCTAGCGAGATCGACATCTCGCCGGGACCTTGTAACCATCATATTCACAAAGCAATAACAGACAGGCAGGACGTAGGGGTGTTACCTCCACACGAGGGCCCTGAACCTGGGTAAAATCTTTGCCCTGCTTGTCAGCCGACGATACTTCCAGCTCTACCACGTTCTCTCCCCCATATTCATAACCTAGGGACCTTAACCATGGGTCTTGATGAGTCTACCCCTCGTCAAGTGGCGCCGTCTGTGGGAAAGAATAGCGCTGGACTCGAAGTTTCGCCGGTCCCAACAGCAAACGGCAAATCGCCGATCACACCAGCAAACGGCAACTCGCCGATCTCATCTGCAAACGGCAACTCGCCGGCCATGTCAGCAAACAGCAACTCGCCGATCCAGGCGACACACGGCGACTCGCCGATCCACTCGAAAAGCGGCAGCCTGCCCGCTTCACCTGCAAAAAGCGCATCTGCTCTTCCAATGAATTTCAATCCGCACTCGCCGGAGCTTCAGGAGGCGTTTTCCGGCCTTGAATCAGGTTTGAGTTTAACTGTTGGAGCATTCAATTTTTTCGTAAACAATCTTGGCACGCAGGACTCGACAGATCCGCAACAACTGGCGCTGGGCGCACTCGAGGCTCCGTCGACTGCGCTCGCCCCGTCGTCGATTCCTGAAGCCTGCTCGCCCGCAACAACCATGTCGACCGGCGAGATCGACAGGTTCATGATGACGGAACTCCAAGGCGAGGAGGCAGAATCAGCATACCGCACAAGCAACGTCGACTTCAACCTACCACTCGACGAGAGTTTCGACTGCGGGATCTCCCTCGATGACTTCTACGAGCCCGCGATTCATAACGACAGCAACGTCGACTCGGAGATCTTCACCAACACCAACCTCGACTCAGAAATCCATAATGGTTTCGCCAACACCGAGATGAGCATAGGCGATGAGCACATCGACAACGAGATTCGCCTCGAAGATCTACTCGATGAACATACTGGCTCTGACATGAGCCTCGACGGCGACGTCGAGTCCATGACTGGAATCGACAGCACATACACCTGTCCACGGGTCACGCCCCATCAGGTCTACGTGGCCTTCTCCGCAGAATCATCCGCAGACGCAGCCGCTCGCAGGCCTGCACAATTCCCATGCACGGTAACCATGCCGGATGGGGTCACAACCTTGACAATCACGGAGGAGATGGCAGCAAAAGCAGATAAAGTCATAAAGGAGTGCACAATGATGCCACCAAATTCCACCCCAGAGGAGATGTTGACCTTCCAGTACTTCAACTGGCAGGAGTCAATTCGACTGCAAAACTACCGAGCGACGCTCGAAGAGCGCAAAAGGCAAGCCAGCCTCTCGAGTGCCCGAAGAAGGGAGCAATCCCTCGGGTCCACAATGCAACCAACCCCACGACCTAGGTCGCGGTTGGCAAGCCTTCCAGAACATGAAAGGGTAGCAATCACCCGTAACCTGTCGTTCATGACAGAGGACGCTAACGGAATCCCAGTGCCCAAAACTGCTGCGGGTGCATTATTCTCCGTAGGTGCTTACCTCAAGGCAATGCAACCTCCGGCGAATGACCCTAACGCAGCCCTGCATCGCCAACAACTCAAATCGCTAGCTCTAGCGGCACAGGCTATACAGCCAGAAGACAAAACTCCAGCAAGGAATCGCGATCGCGACATAGTCGACTCACGACACGCAGCACATCATCGCAGTGGTCGCAGCCACCACTCGGATGAAGGAAGGAGAAGCACGCGCCGGCACAGGTCCAGCAGAAGCAGATCTCGAAGATCCTATAGCAGCGATTCATACTCTGATCGAACCAGAGCCATGCGGAGCATTGTGCTTCACTCGACGCATCCGTGAGACGCGGATGCCCAAAGGTTCAAGTTGACAGGCGAACAACCCAAGTACAACGGTCGCCAAGAACCTT
The DNA here is from genome assembly GCA_947311845.1 of Poa pratensis. Classification (NCBI taxonomy): domain Eukaryota; kingdom Viridiplantae; phylum Streptophyta; class Magnoliopsida; order Poales; family Poaceae; genus Poa; species Poa pratensis. The sequence continues at coordinate 88,489,415 of CAMZMU010000052.1, read as the reverse complement.
CCGGGTGGCTAGAAGATTACAGACTCGCCGTGGCATGCCAGCGTGGCACGAACACCACGGCGATGCAGTACATACGACTCATGCTCGAAGGAACTGCCCGCGACTGGCTCAAGGCACTCCCTCCATCATCATACGACTCGTGGGACGATTTCCGCAGAGACTTCATCAAAAACTTCGAGCCTCTATGTGAGCGCCCGAAGACATTCGAAGAATTAAGGGCATGCACTCAACGATCAGACGAGTCGTTGAGATCATACATACGGCGGTGGACCGAAATACGCAATTCGGTTGGCAAAGTGTCAGAAGACAGGGCCATGGATGCCTTCATACAAGGTCTCGCCAGGAAGGACTTCAAAGAGGCACTGGTCGTGAAAAGCCAACCTCCCTGGCTGACCTCATCAAAGTTGCGACTGAGTGGGCAGATGGAGAGGATTCTGTACGCAGATCCCGTGCTTCCCCACCACGCGACAACTACGAAAGCGGCAGTCGAGGCCGCAGAGATTCATACAGAGAAGATCGCAGGCGCAAACGTTCCAAACGTCCTTACGACGATAACAGACCCGAGTTCATGGCGGCTGGATACACACAACCCGGGAGGACCAAGATAGAAGCAATCGACGCTCGGATGATCGACGGGACAGTCGAGATCGCGAGCAGCGGAGCGACAGCTACAAAAGGCAAGAATGGCGCAAACGCAGCGACGCAAAACCCGAGCGGTCATTCGAGGAAAAGATGGACGACTGGTGCAGATTCCACCTCTTCAAGGGGGACGACGGAAAACTACGCTCCAATCACACCCTAAGGAACTGCAGGGAATTCGACCAAATGGCGACTGACTACATGATACGACTCAAAAGGTACGGCCCAGCACCTGCTCAGCCCACGCCTGCACCCGTACCACAGCCGAACGCTGTGCCCGCTCTCATGGCGCCACAGCCGCCACCGCAACCACCACCACAGCCTGCTCCAGGCGCAAACCTCGCAGGTGCCATACAACCCGTACTACGGGCGGAAGATGATCAATATCCACAGCCCCACGGGCAGATGTACATGATACAAAAGGGTCGCCCCTCCAACAGGCAGCAAAAGCTAATCACTCGACAGGTGAACATGGCTGTCATGGCACCTCCTGCCGTGCCCGAATTTCTGAAGGGATCGGAAACCATCATAAGCTTCAGTCGAGAGGATCATCCCCCAGCTGTAGTTCGACCAGGGCACGCGGCTCTGGTACTCGACGCGCAAATAGGAGGCTACGCCATGACCAAGGTCTTCATGGATGGAGGCAGCGGCATAAACATCATCTTCGCGGACACGCTCCGCAAAATGAACAGGTCAGTCGAAAACCTCCCAAAATCTTCAAATACCTTCCACGGTATCGTTCCTGGCAAAGCAATTAGCCCAGAAGGCACCATACAACTCGACGTTACGTTCGGGGACAAAAGCCACTTCAGGACAGAGTCGATTGAGTTCGAGGTCGTCGACTGGAAATCACAATACCATGCTATTCTTGGTCGCCCGACGTTTGCTCGATTCATGGCGGTGCCACACTACGCGTACCTCACGCTGAAGATGCCAGGACCAAAGGGAGTCATCACTGTCCGTGGAAACTTTCAAAGGTCCGATGCTTGCGACCGCGAGTTCAGCAAAATCTCCGAGATGTTCGGGGTGGAAGAATCACTCGCCGACTGGCGATTTCCAACGACCGCACACTCCTTCCGGAGCATAAGAAGTTGGCAGTCGACAGATCCTTCAATGCTACAAATGACACAAGGTCGCATCAGGTGCACCCGACCGATCCGTCCAAGACAGTCAACGTATCTTCGAGCCTGCCTATCGCATAGGAAGGCGCGCTCGTCGAATTCCTCCGTGAGAACTGGGAAATATTTGCGTGGTGTCCAGCCGACATGCCAGGTATTCCCAGGGAATTCGCCGAGCACTCTCTCCAATTGTTTCCAGATGCAAAGCCAGTCAAGCAAACGATGCGTCGAATCTCCGGCCCAAAGCGAACCGCAGTCGAATCTGAAGTCGACCGGTTACTCGCAGCAGGATTCATTAGGGAAATCAAGAAATCACAATGGGTGGCCAACCCCGTACTCGTAGAGAAGAAGCATACAGACATCCTTCGGATGTGCGTGGACTTCACAGCGCTGAACAAGTGCTGTCCAAAGGATCACTTCCCGCTACCCCGAATCGACCAGATCGTCGACTCCACCGCCGGATGCGCACGACTCTCCTTTCTGGATGCTTACTCAGGTTATCACCAGATAAGGATGAAGCAAGAAGACGAAGAAAAAACGGCGTTCATAACCCCACTCGGGGTCTACTGCTACACAACTATGCCCTTTGGGCTCAAAAACGCGGGTGCAACATACCAGCGCATGATGCAGGACTGCCTCAAAAAGCAAATCGGACGCAACGTCCAGGTCTACGTGGATGACATTGTCATTACCACAAGGGAAGAACACACACTACTCGACGATTTGAGGGAGACGTTCGCAAACCTCAAACGCTTCCATATCAAGCTCAATCCTAAGAAGTGCACGTTCGGCGTTCCAGCCGGGCAGCTCCTAGGGTACCTAGTCTCTGCCCGTGGAATCGAAGCAGACCCGGAGAAAATACAGGCCATCCTCACAATGCAAAGGCCTTCAAAGCTTCACGATGTGCAGAAACTAGCAGGACGAGTAGCAGCGCTCAGTCGATTCATCAGCAAACTGGGTGAAAAGGCTCTACCATTCTATCGACTGATGAAGAAGGCGGACAAGTTCGAGTGGACGCCAGAAGCTGAAGCAGCCTTCACAGATCTCAAGCGGATCCTCACAAGCCCTCCGATCCTCGTCGCACCTAAGGAACGGGAACCACTCTACCTGTATGTCTCGGCTACAAACAGGGTGGTGAGCACCGTACTGGTAGTCGAACGCATGGAGGAGGGGCACATCCAAAGCATACAACGTCCAGTCTACTACCTGAGCGAGGTTCTCTCCATATCAAAACAGCGGTACCCGCACTATCAAAAGCTGGCATACGCTGTATTCATGTCCTCAAGGAAGTTGACACACTACTTCACCGAGCACCCGATCACCGTGGTAAGTAACTCAGCAATCGGTGATATCCTCACAAACCCCAATGCAACGGGTCGAGTCGCAAAATGGCTCATCGAGCTGGCTCCAAGAGACATCAAGTACGAGCACCCGAAGGCTATCAAAGCACAAGTCCTACCCGACTTCACAACCGAGTGGATAGAGGCCCAATTACCTGGAGCACCAGACGTGTCCAATTCCTGGACCATGTACTTCGATGGGTCCAAGAAACACGAAGGCGCAGGCGCAGGCGTCATCCTCATATCACCAAAAGGGGACAAGCTACGTTATGTTTTGCAGATGGGATTCAAACTACCCTCCAATAACGAGGCTGAATACGAGGCTCTGATCCATGGCATGCGGATGGCAAAAGCACTTGGGTGCACTCGATTGATGATCTACGGCGACTCCAATCTCGTGGTGCAGCAAACAATGAAGGCCTGCGACGCAATCGCGGACAACATGATCGCTTATCGCGACCTGTACAACACACTGGAGGGCAGCTTCGATGGCTGTGAGTTGAGGCACATAGGAAGGGAAAGTAACGAAGAAGCAGACATGCTAGCCAATCTTGGCTCAACTGGCGCACAAATTCCACCTGGTGTCTTCCTCGAGCGCATCGAACACAGATCTATCAAGGAGAAACGAGAGCCTCCTCCGTCGACTACGCCAGCCAAAAGCAAAGCGCCAGCACAGAGGACCCCCCAGTCGAGGTACTCCTCATTGAGCCAACTTGGACTCAACCTTTTCTGGCTTACATACTCCGCGGCGAGCTACCAGATGACATAACCGAGTCCCGCGCGTGACTCGAAGATCAAAAGCATACACCGTTATCAACGGCGAGTTATACAAGCGCAGCATATCAGGTATGTTCCAAAGATGCATCGCATTCGAAGATGGCCAAGCCATACTTCGAGACATTCATGCAGGTACCTGTGGGCATCACGCCAGCAGTCGATCACTCGTAGCCAAAGCCTTTCGCGCAGGGTTTTACTGGCCTACAGCACTCAAAGACGCGGAGGACATAGTCAAAAGGTGCGTCGGCTGCCAGAAATTCGCAACAAGCCGCACGCACCCGCATCGGCGTTGAAGACCATACCGCTGGCCTGGCCTTTCGCCCAATGGGGGCTCGATATGGTTGGGCCACTCAAAAATCATCGCATGGCGGGCATACTCACCTACTGGTGGCAGTCGACAAGTTCACAAAGTGGATCGAGGCGGTCCCCATCACAAATTCGACTGCTACTACGGCAGTCAACTTCATAAAGAGCATCATATACCGATTCGGTGTCCCAAACAGTATCATCACTGATAACGGCACAAACTTCACGGCTGAGGAGTTCAAAACTTTGCAAAGAGCAGACATTACGCTCAACTACGCATCCGTGGCACATCCACAATCCAATGGCCAAGTCGAAAAGGCCAACGGACTTGTGACGAGTGGGATCAAGAAGCGCCTCCTGGTGCCACTCAAAAGAGCTGCGGGTGCTTGGGTCGAAGAACTACCATCTGTGCTATGGAGCCTACGCACAACTCCCAACACTTCTACGCAGTTCACCCCATTCTTCATGGTCTATGGTGCAGAGGCAATTCTGCCATCAGATGTAAGGTTCAATGCGCCACGAGTTGAAGCATACAATGAAGAAGACGCGGAAGAAGCACTCGAAGACGCAGTCGACTTGCTCGATGAGGCGCGCGACACGGCCTTGGCCCGCACAGCTGTTTACCAGCAGGACCTTCGCAACTACCACAGCCGTCGACTGCGCACCAGGTCCTTCGTCGTTGGCGACCTGGTTCTTCGACTGAAGCAAAAGAAGGTGCACAAGCTCGCTTCCCCATGGGAGGGTCCCTTCATCATCACGGAGGTCCTTGGTGGAGGCGCATATCGACTGAAGCACGCGAAGACAGGCGAACTTTCTCATAATCCTTGGAACGTTGCGCACTGCGCCGTTTCTACGCATAAAGTGCTCACAGTCATACAATGTAATAGGCTATATGTCGGATGGCTGCAGGTTTCAGACGCGCTCTTTTCCTTACCAGGGTACCTAAGGGGACTGGAAGGTTTTTAATGAGGCGGCCTGCAGCCTAACATTCAAAAGAGGAATAAAATCAATGTTCCTTCGACTTCTTTGTGGTTACTACCCGCATAATTCATACCTTAACCGCACCCGAAACCCTCGGGGGCTGTGTTATCGATCAAATGAGCTCTCGCTCTTGCAGAAACACAATGCCTTAGCCGCACCCGAATGCTCGGGGGCTGCGTAACAAGGATCCAACGAAGACAACAAAAACTATGCAGTCGCACTCGAATACTCGGGGGCTGCACAGTTGTTGCTTCACAATCAACACATACCTCATAAACCCCACTCAAATGGCTCGGGGGCTGGGCAAAAAATCAAGATATACAATCAAATATTCATTACAAAGAGTCGAAATTGCACTCGCAATCTACTCTACTCCTCGGGCTCCTCCTTTATGGGCAGCTCCGGGCCACAAAGCTGGGCGTGAGTGCGCTCAATCAGCGTCTCCGCAGCACTAATGGTGTCGTCCAGATCTCCCTGGTCCAGGGTCACTCCGGTTGCGGGTGGCCGCAACACCAAAGTTGGTCTTCGACTACGCACATACGCCATTGCAGCGTTGGCTCCAATCACAAGTCTCTGAGACAGCAACTCTCGAATGGGATTTGTTTGACGGAAGATGTTCAACAAAGCACGGATCCCTTGTGGTTGTGGCCCCGCAGGAAAAAGAGTCTCGTTCAGGCGAATAAACGCCGCCCGGCATAACTCCAGCAGTTCTGCACTTCGCCAGGCGCGATCCTTCAAGGTGGCGAGTATGCGGGCATGGTACCTATGAAGCCAAAAGTGTTGACGCCCAGTCGTGGGGTGGTCAACTGCACTCTCCAAACGCTCTTCAACGCGAGCCTCTTCTGTGAGATCCTGGCTCAGGGCTTAACAGGATGATAGAATACTCATATCAACAAGTTGCAACTTCTTTTTCCGAAGCCCATCTGGAAAGAACTCCGAGGTTAAGCGTGCTTGGCCCGGAGTAGTCCAAGGATGGGTGACCGACCGGGAACTTGTTCCCGGGTGCGCACGAGTGAGGACAAAGTGCGTAGAAAAGACTAGTGTTGATCTGTGGGGCCAGTCTGGAGATCCTAGCAAGCTGCCAGGGTGACAGGCCCGGCCCGGGGGTGGCCGGGGTGTTACAATTTGGTATCAGAGCCGACCCTCGCGGCAACACGGGCGTGTGCGGGTCAGGGGCGCGGACATGTGGAGCATGTGCCGGCACTGGGCGCACAGACATGTACCAAGAGGGGAAGTTCCTGGACTGGAGGTTGACCGACGAGGGCGTCGGTCTTCTAAGGGGGGAAGGATGTGAGATCCTGGCTCAGGGCTTAACAGGATTGATAGAATACTCATATCAACAAGTTGCAACTTCTTTTCCGGAAGCCCATCTGGAAAGAACTCCGAGGTTAAGCGTGCTTGGCCCGGAGTAGTCCAAGGATGGGTGACCGACCGAGAACTGGTTCTCGGGTGCGCACGAGTGAGGACAAAGTGCGTAGAAAAGACTAGTGTTGATCTGTGGGGCCAGTCTGGAGATCCTAGCAAGCTGCCAGGGGTGACAGGCCCGGCCCGGGGTGGCCGGGTGTTACATCTTCCGCTTGGAAATTGTCAACAAAGCCTGCAAAATATACAAGTTAGAATAGCCACACGGATGTAAACAAGGGAAAGATCATACTCACATTCGAGTTGCCTGTTCACAAGCTCCATTTCACCAAGCACATAATCCTCGCGTTGGTGGACAGCGCGGTCTCGCCCTCAATCGATTCAGCTCAGCCTGGGCGTCCTTCAGATCTTGCTCCATTCTCACAAATTTGGCCTTCATAAACTCCATCACCTGGCATCATTTACCACCTGACCCTGGGATCGGGTGGTGATTGGAGCCTGCGAGGAACTAGTCGCAGTAGCAGGTTCTCGTGACTGTTCAAAGATCATAATCACAAACACAAAGTTTGTGTCAGAAGCAAAAACACAGGTCATAAGCATACAACACCTCGAGTGAAAGACATTAGCAAAAGACTGTTTGCATAAACAAGGTAGCACAAACAAAGCGCAGACTCGCGCAGTTCTATCATTACAATGCAAAAAACAACAAAAGGGTACAGCTACCCTAAGCCTAAGAATTCGATTTCCTAAGCAACGAGTGGCAGTCTCGAGTTCCCTTCCGGCGCTCCATGGGATCATAAAAACCGTCGGCATCGCGCGGCGGCTCCGCTCACCCACCTTCAAGAAATGGGCTTCCCATCTGGCTTCCGAGGGAACGCAGACAGTGCTGCCTCGTAGTCGCAATCTATCCCATGTCCCATAAGAAGCTTGATGGTGGACTCGGATCCGCGTACCGTGTTGGCGCAGCGAAATCCGCCATGGTGGACGTCCCGGGGCCAACACGTCGCGAATTCGTCCGCCGTCGACGGCACTATGCCAGTCGGGAACACCACCTTGTATACAGCGCCAAGTGTACTCGCCGATTTGGCGAGTGCGTCCTTCGCCTGGGTGCATACGCGCCTAGGCCGCCCACAACCTGGTCCAGCGGAAGATCACCACTCAACCATCTGCAGAGGCCGGTTGCGCCAACAGCTTCTACACAAGTCACAAAAGGGCAAAAGTCATTTCATGCACTCTACAGCTGCGTCGTAATATCAAAAGGAGAAAGAGAATACTCACCTCCCATGGCCTGCGCAAGTACCACGAGCTGGTCTGCATATCCTCGCTCGCGTGTGGCGGCTGAGTTCATGGCGGTGTCTAGCTCCTTCTTTGACTCAGCGCGCTGTGCGGCGAGTGCTTCCTCCAGCTCCTTCTCTCGCCTGGTCCAGCAAAATCATGTACATTCAATACTCGACAAAGTCAGGCATGCCAAAAAAGAACCTCAGCAAACAACACCGAAAAGGAGAACTCACGCTGAGCCGCTCTAGCTCGGCGCGCATGGTATCCCTCTCCTGATCCACCTGGACATAAGCCTTGGTAGAATCTGTTCGCCAAGCTAAGACTTTTCCATAGCATTAGCAATAATGGTGTTCAAAGCATTTATAGTAATAACATTGCTACCATCATGCAAAATAATTTTCCATAGGTTTTTTAATTTTCTCTTCAAAAGCATCATGTCCTAACTCAAGATAAATTTCATAGAGCTCTCTAATTTTTTTGTTGTTTTCCATTAAGCCTAACTAGTGAAAATAAAAACAAGAAACAAAAAGAAATAATTGCAGAATCTAAAGGAGTACCTTCCAACACTTACCTCCCGGCAACGGCGCCAGAAAATAGCTCGATGTCTACGTGTGCTTCTATTCTTGTAGACAGTGTTGGGCCTCCAAGAGCAGAGGTTTGTAGAACAGCAGCAAGTTTCCCTTAAGTGAATCACCCAAGGTTTTTATCGAACTCAGGGAGGTAGAGGTCAAGGATATCCCTCTCAAGCAACCCTGCAATTAAGATACAAGAAGTCTCTTGTGTCCCCAACACACCCAATACACTTGTCAGATGTATAGGTGCACTAGTTCGGCGAAGAGATAGTGAAATACAAGTGATAGGGATGATTATAAGTAGTAACTGCAATCTGAAATAAAGATGGCAGCAAGCAAACATGTAGCAGAACTTGATGTAACGGTGTTTCAATGCTTAGAAACAAGCCTAGGGATCATACTTTCACTAGTGGACACTCTCAACAATGATCTCATAACTGAATAAATAAAAGCTAACTCTTAAACACTCTCTTGTTGGATAACAAACACCATTCATTGTGTAGGGCTACAAAAGCATACCTCAAGCCGGAGTAAACAAGCTCCACAACGTCATAAAGGAATCACACACGGTGCACACACACTGTCACCTTTACACCGTGGAGAGTACCGGAGTTCATATTAAAGTAACCTATAGAGTGCATAATAGATAAAGAGTAACATCTACATATTCAACAGATTAGCACAACTGAACACAAGTAAATACTGCTCGGGATTATTCTCCTTCTTGATAACACAAGAGTACTACGTGTAGGGCTGCAAAAGCACTCCTCAAAGTCTGAGTAAAACAAACACCATAGTTCCCAAGAATAAGCCATGATAGATATCTAAATTATTCATAGAGTCACACGAGTACCCACACTGTCACCTTGATACCGTGTTGTCACAACGACTCCAGAAACTAGACAAAATCACTTGAGTAGCATAAACATTATTAATGTATTCAGCGATACTAGCAATACACATGATCACATAAAGATCACACCATGTGAGAGAGAGATGAACCACATAGCTACCGTAGAGCCCTCAGCCTCGGGGGAGAACTACTCCCTCCTCATCATGGGAGTCAGCAGCGGCGATGAAGATGGCAGTGGTGTCGATGGAGATGACTCCGGGGGCAATTCCCCGTCCCGGCGGCGTGCCGGAATAGAGACTTCTGTCCCCCGAAACTTGTCGTCTGATGGCGGCGGCGCTGCAGAACTCTTCTGGAAATATGGCTTCGTGTTTTAGGGTTTTCGCATCGGAGGGAATAAATATAGGCGAAGGGGCAACGTCGGTGGAGGCTCGAGGGGCCCACACCACCTGGTGGCGCGGCAAGGGGGCCCACCGCGCCTGGGTGTGGTTTGGGCACCTCGGTGCCCTCCTTCGTCTCTCCTTCGGACTCCGTGACGGTGCTGGAAAAATAGGGACGTGGCCTTTTGTTTCGTGCAATTCCGAGAATATTCGCAGAAGTAACTTTCTGAAACCAAAAACAGCAGAAAACAGGGAACTGGCACTTCGGCATCTTGTTAATAGGTTAGTCCCAGAAAATGCATAAAAGTGATATGAAGTGTATATAAAACATATAGCAATTGGTATAATATAAGCATGGAACAGCAGAAATTATGGATATGTTGGAGACGTATCAAGGAGCCGCGACTGATGTCTCGACATCTGGAGTTGCCGCCTTGGCTGTCTCAACGATAGCATCAGTGGCCATTGGCAGGGCATCCTCGTTTCCAGTCAGTGCATAATTCGAGTGCTCCAGGGTTGGAACATTCTCGACTGGAGGAGTCCCAGGCTGATTGTTTCAGCGCTGTGTGGCAACACAACAAAACAAAAGGACAGTCAACACAAATATCTGACAGCACAAAATTCTCATATCATACTCAACAATCACACACCTGTGTTCCTCATCCTCCTCATCTTCGGAGTCGCCAAAAATTGGGCCTTCAAAAGCTGGGGTACCACTCGACTGAAGAGGAAAAGTTGAGCTCGTTGAGCACGCACGCAAAGGAGCGGCTTGGAAAACAGGTGGTGAGCCTGATTCCTCGTCATCCTCCAAGCCCTGCCCTCGCGGATGAACTCACAGCAGAAGGCGCCTTCTTGGCCATTCGACGCCGCTTCGGTGGCGCGGTATCGACTTCTTGGTCAGCGGTGGCCTTGTCTCAGATTGGATCTCTTCTGCTGCTTCCTCCTCGACCTCCTCCACATGTGAAGTGGTGGCAGAAGGGATGGGCGACTGATCCCCTTTCGGGTCCACCACCTGTACCTGAGTTTCTTCAGTCTCGCCATTTTCAGGCAGAGGAGGAAGGGAGGCAGCAGTCGAGTGACCCTGCATAGCATACAAAGTCAGAATCACAAATCGCATATCGCAGAACATACGAGTGGCAAACTCTTCATTGCAAGTAGGCTATAACACATACATACCTCAAGCAAAGGGTTCTCCAACCCATATGGTTCAACAGGGCAGTCGACGTTGCAAGTGTCGGCTGCCGTCAGATTGGTGATGAGCCGCACATACGTCAGCAGCTCACTCCTTGACAGCTCCTCTGGGTTCATTCGGGTGATGTCACCCGCGCCTTCATACTCCCACATCGGCGCTCGAGCACTGGATGGGCCACACCCGTCTCTTCACAAAGGTGGCGATTAGGTGGATGCCTGTGACCTTGTCCAGCATGCCTCCGATCCGAGCCAACAAAGGGCTTGCCTCCTCCATTTCTTCGGCTGAGAGCTGGTGGTCCCACGCCTTGGTCTTGGCAAAGCTGCGGTCGAGAAGGCGGCGATTCCGTCTTGCTCGACAGTCGCATAAAACCACCCTTCCTCCAGCCTTGGGCGGAGTCGACGGTCTTCAGGCGGAAGTAGCGGGTGTCGCTGCGCACCTGGATGCCGCAGCCGCCCCGCGGGGTAGGTGCGACCAACTCCTCTGTTGGGTCGCACCATGAATATTGTCTTCCATAGCGCCCAGCTGGTGCGACGCCAAGGAAGCACTCGCACAACGTGATAAAACACGCAATATGCATAATACCGTTCGGGGTGAGATCGTGGATCTGCACCCCGTAGGCAAAAAGAAGACCACACACAAAGTCGTGGAGGGGAAGCGAGAAGCCCTGGACGGAAACTCCGCAAAACATACACGCTCGTTGGCGCGTGGTTCGAGGAATACCTCCTTGGGCGACGGCGCGCGGACGGCGAGCTGTTCCGCGGTGCAGATACCCTTGATCGCGGAGCTTGAGCAAATGGGCGTCCTTGTGGTGGACCTTGCCCATTCTCCGCTGCCCTTCTTCAGTGTGGCGGCGCCCGCAGATGTACCCGCCACGGTCTTCTTGCCCTTGGCCGCATCGGTCGCGGCGGCGGCGGCAGCACCACGCTTCGCACCTCCACCTTTCGCCATTGTTACAGTGGAGGGTGTGTGGGGCAAAAAACTTGGGCGCAGAGCAATGGATGGGGCAGCGTGAGGAAGGAGACGAGGGGCGGCGCAGGGAGCAAATGGCAAGTAAAAAACTTTGCCCGCGCCGTCCCCACTATTTACCACAGAGCGCAAAAACGATCGCAGCCGTTAAAACAAATGCATACGCTCTGCGCGAAATCTGGCCATACACGTGGCAGCCACGGAGAGCAAGCGTCGCCGGCCACTCCGCCCACTACGCACGAGAATCCAGGAAACCATCATCACGTCCCGTGAAATCGCGCCAGAACGGTCAAATCAAGTCCACGCGGCGTCATCCCTGGTCAGCTCTGCAGAAACGGGCCCACAAAACAGGGTCATGTCTTATCAAGCCTTACCAAGCACGCCACCGCTTGTCAGAAATGGCAGTCGCAAAAATGCGTCATTGCTGACGTTATTCATACTGCACAAATGGCATAAATGTCACTCGACACATCTTAGGGTGGCTTCTCACAGGAATTTCGATTGGTTCTCGAGCAAAGGTCATACATGTCAGTCGAAAGAATTTCGACTGAAACATCATACTCCCATCGGGAGCATATCAAAAAATTTCTTTGACTAATATGTGCAGGGTAAAAAGATTTTGAGATTATCCTCCATTGCAAGCAATAAAGCACAATCTCGGGGGCTACTCCCATCGGGAGCGCTGTCGCGCACCCGATAGAATTATGGCAAAGTATCAGTCGACAAATCATTCGACTCAGTTCATAAGCAAAATCATACTCGAAATATTCCCGAGTTGATCTGACGATCCTTGGATGCTGCATGCATAGTGCAAAGGTAATACCCACCGATCAGTCGAGCTGGGCTAAGGACCGCTCCAGCAGCGTTATCCTTAAGTGTTCCGTGTCAGCAGACATGATGAATAAATCCCGCGGACGCGTTGGGTAGACTCAAAATTATACTGCAGTTCGATTCAGTAAGACCTCAACGGCCGTTTCGAGTCTGTCCAGTCTGTTCCAGATTCGTGTCCGGGACTCGAGTTTGATTGAAAGCTAGTATGGTTTTGCCACAAATGGTGGTTAACTGGCCCCGATCCGTCGTGTGTGCCGGGCCTGCTAAGCTAATATCCCTTGATTATCATAAGCAAAAATCATAGTTGATGAAACACTCGACATAGCCAACATGTGCTATCTCATACAGAAATTCAAATCATATGACATAAACGCAAAAGGAAATAACGTGCATGAAGTATGAGTCCATGCCCGACTCTTCGAATCAGACAAGTACTCGGGGGCTACTGACATGGGTATGCCTATCGGTACCCTACCATGAGGGTACCTGTGCACGTATCGACTAGGCCCAACTATCAGAGCCTACAAGGAAGCCATGAAGGGAAGCCTGATACGTCTCCAACGTATCCATAATTTCTGCTGTTCCATGCTTATATTATACCATTTGCTACATGTTTTATATACACTTCGTATCACTTTTATGCATTTTCTGGGACTAACCTATTAACAAGATGCCACAGTGCCAGTTCCCTGTTTTCTGCTGTTTTTGGTTTCAGAAAGTTACTTCTGGAAATATTCTCGGAATTGCACGAAACAAAAGGCCAGGTCCCTATTTTTCCAGCACATCACGGAGTCCGAAGGAGAGACGAAGAAGTGCCAGGAGGTGGCCAAACCACCAGGTGGCGCGGCTGGGCCCACAGCCGCGCCTGTGTGGTTTGGGCCCCTCGGGGGTCCGCCGACATCGCCCCTTCGCCTATTTATTCCCCGAGACGCGAAAACCCTAAAACACCGAGCCTTTCATCCAGAACATATTCGCTGCCGCCGTCGTCGTCAACCCTAACTCGGGGGGCACTCCTGCCGGAGAGGGGAATCATCACCGGAGGGCTCTACATCGCCATGCCCGCCTCCGGAGTGATGCGTGAGTAGTTCATCCTTGGACTATGGGTCCATAGCAGTAGCTAGATGGTTGTCTTCTCCACTTGTGCCATCATGTTTAGATCTTGTGAGCTGCCTATCATGATCAAGATCATCTTATTGTAATGCTACATGTTGTGTTTGCTGGGATCTGACTTATATTGATACCTATGTGGAGCTGAATATTATATTATCATGTCTATGTCATTTGTGATCTTGCATGCTCTCCGTTACTTGTTGAAGCCTTGGCCACGTGAATACTTGTAACTCCAAGAGGGGGTATTTATGCATGATAGTTGGGTTCAACCTCTATTTAACCTGGGATAGTGACAGCAAGTTCTAAGGTTGTAGATGTGTTGTTGCCACTAGGGGTAAAACAGCAATGCTTTATTCAAGGATGAATGTATTGTTTACATTACGCACATTACTTAATGCAATTGTCTGTTGCTTGCAACTTAATACTGGAAGGGGTACGGATGTTAACCGGAAAGTGGACTATTTAGGCATAGATGCATGCTGGATAGCGGTCTATGTACTTTGTCGTAATGCCCAAATGAATCTCATAGTAGACACCACAGCTCACACATGCATGTTATATGCACTTATCAATTGTCAATTGCCCAGCTGTAATTTGTTTACCCAGCATGTTAGTTATCTTATTGGAGAGACACCACTAGTGAACTGTGGACCCCGGTCCATTCTTTTACATCTGAAATACAATCTACTGCAATCATTGTTCTCTACTGTTTTATGCAAACAAACATCATCTTCCATTCGATACGTTTAACCCTTTGTTTTCAGCAAGCCGGTGAGATTGACAACCTCACTGTTAAGTTGGGGCAAAGTAGTTTGATTGTGTGTGCAGGTTCCACGTTGGCACCGGAATCCCTGGTGTTGCGCCGCACTACACTCCTCCACCAACACCTTCGAAGCAAACCTCGTTTTCCTACTGGTCCGATTAAACCTTGGTTTCATACTGAGGGAAAACTTACTGCTGCACTCATCATACCTTCCTCTTGGGGTTCCCAACTGACGTGTGACGTACAAGCAATTGTTTCTGGCACTATTAACCTAGAGCCACCAACAACGTTTTCTGGCGCCGTTGCCGGGGAAAACAGAATTGCTTCTGCAAGGGGAGTCTCTCACACCCAATCTCTTTACTTTGTTATTTGTCTTGCTTAGTTTATTTTTATTTTGTTTTGTTTGCTTTCTCTATATCAAAAACACAAAAAAATTAGTTACTTGTCTTGCTAGTTTATTTTTATTTTGTTTTGTTTGCTTTCTCTATATCAAAAACACAAAAAAATTAGTTACTTGTTTAATTCAGTTTAATTTTGTTTTTCAAAATGAATGCTCCTGAAGTTGAAGTTCGTTCTTTTAGGCAACTAGGAGGTGAAAATTTGAAAGATGCTTGGTATAGAATTAGTGATGCTCATCATAGATGTACTAAGAAACACTCTACCACTATCCTCCTTAGGAACTTTTATGTTGGTATCTCTAGTTGGTATAGGTATGTTCTAGACACTCTTACAGGTGGAAATTTCTTGGGTACTCCTGCTTTAGAAGCCTGTAATATTATTGAAAGTTTGGTAGGAACACCACCCACTAAAGATATTAAAGTTGAGATTACCTTGGAAGATGTTATAAATAAGTTAGACTCTATGGAGAATTTTTTTCCAAATTTTCTTGATTGTATTGGTAAGATTAATGAATCAATAGCCACCATCAATGAAAGAATCACTGTTCTTGAGGATAATATATCCATGACACCCAAAATCATAGAATTGATGAGTTAGAGGAAGCTATTGAAACCTTAAGTTCAACCTTTACTTCTCTTAAGTCTAAAAAGGAGAAAGTTTATGTGGGTAGAGAGCAAAAGTTTATGTATGTTCCTAAAGTGCCAAAACCAAAGACTCATTATGAGCTTAAAATTGATAAAACTTTTAGTACGGTTAAAGGTAATGAAACACCTCCAGGAACATCTAAGATACCCATTGTTACAAGCTGTGTGTTGGAAGAGGCTTTTGATGATTTGAATGATTTGCCACTTGACAACACTTGATTTTCACTTTCTGCGCCTAGCTGAAAGGCGTTAAAGAAAAGCGCTTATGGGAGACAACCCATCGTTTTTATTTGCTGTTATTTTTGTTTTCTTTGAGTCAAGGATTTTTGTTACTTCTGTAGCAACTCCTTTGTATCTTTATTTTATCGCAATGTTGTGCCAAGTAAAGTTCTATATTGAAAGTTGATGCAAGATTTGGATTTCTGCGCAGTGACAGATTTTTAGCTGTCACGGATTTGAGCTTATCTCCCTGTAGAAAATTCAAAAAATTCTGAGAAAAATCACGCATATTCCTGAGATATGTACGCAACTTTCATTATTTTAGGCCAGATCCATCTGAGCAACTTAAGTGCCTCGAAAAAATTCGTTATTCCAGACTGTTCTGTTTTTGACAGATTCTGCCTTTTGTTTTGCATTCGCTCTTTTACTGTGTTTGTGTGGATTTCTTTGCTCCACAAAGCATTGGTGGCTGTAGCTAATGTCCAGAAGCTTTGGGATTGATTGTATCATTACAGAATATGAGAATTTTTGATTATGCACTAACCCTCTAATGAGAACTGTCTTGAGTTTGGTGTGAAGGAAGTTTTCAAGGATCAAGCGAGAAGGGTGATATTATGTGATCAAGAAGAGTGAAAAGCCTAAGCTTGGGGATGCCCCCGTGGTTCATCCCAACCATATTCAGAGAGACTCAAGCGTCTAAGCTTGGGGATGCCCAAGGCATCCCCTTCTTCATCAACAAACTTATCAGGTCATCTCTAGTGAAACTATATTTTAATTCTTTCACATCTTATGCGCTTTACTTGGAGCGTCTGTGTGTTTTTATTTTTGTTTTTGTTTGAATAAATTCGGATCCTAGCAATCCTTGTGTGGGAGAGAGACACGCTCCGCTTTTTCATGTGAATACTCATGTTCTTCACTTATATTTGTTGAGTATTCTTAACTAGCTACTGCAGTGCTTTTAGCTCCTGTTTTTCATGCATCTCTTCGAGCTGTTAGCACTTGTTTATAAATACTCTCTTGCTGCATTATATTATCATTTGGAGAGTTTATGTTTAATTAAATTATTGGTGTTTGTTTGGAAGAAAGAAAATGCTACATGTAGTAGTTGGTATTGGAAAAGACATATGCATTCTTGTAGATCATTGTCTTGTTTTGATTTGATGCTTTGCAATTGTTTTGAGCTCTCAAGTAGATCATGTTTAAGCTCTTGCATCATGTAGTTAAAGCCTAGTAGTGGAGAACTACCGTAGAGCTTGTTGAGACTTGTGATGCATATTTGTTCTCTCTAAGGTCTAGATATTTTCTGGTAAAATGTTTGAGCAACAAGGAAGACAGTGTAGAGTCTTATAATACTTGCAATATGTTTTTATGTGATTCTTGCTGTACCGGTTTATACTTGTGTTTGCTTCAAACAACCTTGCTAGCCTAAACTCTGTACTGAGAGGGAATGCTTCTCGTGCATCCAAAACTTGAGCCAAAACCCATGCCATTTGTGTCCACCATACCTACCTACTATGTGGTATTTCCTGCCATTCCAAGTAAATATTTCATGTGCTACCTTTAAACTATTCAAAACTTTATTACTCCTTATTTGTGTCAATGTTTTATAGCTCATGAGGAAGTATGTGGTGTTTTATCTTTCAATCTTGTCATTTACTTCTGACAGACTTTCACCTGGACTAGTGGCATATACATCCGCTTATCCAATAATTTGCAAAAAGAGCTGGCAACGGGGTGCCCAGCCCCAATTAATTACAACTTTCATTAATAATTCTCTTCACATGTTTTGCCCTGATTTATCAGTAAGCAACTTAATTTTGCAATAGACACTCCTCCATGGTATGTGAATGTTGGAAGGCACCCGAGGATTCGGTTAGCCATGGCTTGTGTAAGCAAAAGGTTGGGAGGAGTGTCATCTATAAAGAAACTAAAATACATGTGTAAACAAAAGAGAAGAGGGATGATCTACCTTGCTGGTAGAAATAACGTCCTTCATGGGAGCCGCTCTTTGAAAGTCTGGTTGACAAGGGGGTTAGAGTGCCCACTACCATTCGTTGACAACAACAAACACCTCTCAAATACTTATTTTGTGCTCTCTATATGCTTTCGAAAACTTAAAAAGCTCTAGCACATGATTTAATCCCTGCTTCCCTCTGCGAAGGGCCTATCTTTTACTTTATGTTGAGTCAGTTTACCTACTCCTTTCTATCTTAGAAGCAAACACTTGTGTCAACTTTGTGTGCATTGATTCTTACATATTTACTTATTGCACTTGTTATATTGCTTTATGTTGACAACTATCCATGAGATATACATGTTACAAGTTGAAAGCAATGCTGAAACTTAATCATCCTTTGTGTTGCTTCAATGCCTTTTACTTTGAATCTATTGCTTTATGAGTTACCTCTTATGCAAAACTTTTTGATACTTGTCTTGAAAGTACTATTCATGAAAAGTTTTTGCTTATATGATTCATTGTTTACTCTTTATCTATTTGTTAGCAAACTATAGATCATTGCTTTGAGTCACTTCATTCATGACATGAGCCTTGCAATATATTGATCAAGATTGTGTGAAAGCATGTCTCCTCAGAAATTATTTGTTGTTATCGTTTTACCTACTCGAGGACGAGTAGAACTAAGCTTGGGGATGCTTGATACGTCTCCAACGTATCCATAATTTCTGCTGTTCCATGCTTATATTATACCATTTGCTACATGTTTTATATACACTTCGTATCACTTTTATGCATTTTCTGGGACTAACCTATTAACAAGATGCCACAGTGCCAGTTCCCTGTTTTCTGCTGTTTTTGGTTTCAGAAAGTTACTTCTGGAAATATTCTCGGAATTGCACGAAACAAAAGGCCAGTCCCTATTTTTCCAGCACGTACACGGAGTCCGAAGGAGAGACGAAGAAGCCACGAGGTGGCCAAACCACCTGGCGCGGCTGGGCCCACAGCCGCGCCTGGTGTGGTTTGGGCCCCTCGGGGGTCCGCCGACATCGCCCCTTCGCCTATTTATTCCCCGAGACGCGAAAACCCTAAAACACCGAGCCTTTCATCCAGAACATATTCGCTGCCGCCGCGTCGTCAACCCTAACTCGGGGGGTTCTGAAGCTCTTCCCGGCACCCTGCCGGAGAGGGGAATCATCACCGGAGGGCTCTACATCGCCATGCCCGCCTCCGGAGTGATGCGTGAGTAGTTCATCCTTGGACTATGGGTCCATAGCAGTAGCTAGATGGTTGTCTTCTCCACTTGTGCCATCATGTTTAGATCTTGTGAGCTGCCTATCATGATCAAGATCATCTTATTGTAATGCTACATGTTGTGTTTGCTGGGATCTGACTTATATTGATACCTATGTGGAGCTGAATATTATATTATCATGTCTATGTCATTTGTGATCTTGCATGCTCTCCGTTACTTGTTGAAGCCTTGGCCACGTGAATACTTGTAACTCCAAGAGGGGGTATTTATGCATGATAGTTGGGTTCAACCTCTATTTAACCTGGGATAGTGACAGCAAGTTCTAAGGTTGTAGATGTGTTGTTGCCACTAGGGGTAAAACAGCAATGCTTTATTCAAGGATGAATGTATTGTTTACATTACGCACATTACTTAATGCAATTGTCTGTTGCTTGCAACTTAATACTGGAAGGGGTACGGATGTTAACCGGAAAGTGGACTATTTAGGCATAGATGCATGCTGGATAGCGGTCTATGTACTTTGTCGTAATGCCCAAATGAATCTCATAGTAGACACCACAGCTCACACATGCATGTTATATGCACTTATCAATTGTCAATTGCCCAGCTGTAATTTGTTTACCCAGCATGTTAGTTATCTTATTGGAGAGACACCACTAGTGAACTGTGGACCCCGGTCCATTCTTTTACATCTGAAATACAATCTACTGCAATCATTGTTCTCTACTGTTTTATGCAAACAAACATCATCTTCCATTCGATACGTTTAACCCTTTGTTTTCAGCAAGCCGGTGAGATTGACAACCTCACTGTTAAGTTGGGGCAAAGTAGTTTGATTGTGTTGTGCAGGTTCCACGTTGGCACCGGAATCCCTGGTGTTGCGCCGCACTACACTCCTCCACCAACACCTTCGAAGCAAACCTCGTTTTCCTACTGGTCCGATTAAACCTTGGTTTCATACTGAGGGAAAACTTACTGCTGCACTCATCATACCTTCCTCTTGGGGTTCCCAACTGACGTGTGACGTACAAGCAATTGTTTCTGCCACTATTAACCAAGAGCCACCAAAGCCCACGAAGATGATGTTTATCCTCTATGTTTGGCAAAGCAATAGTCGGTTTAGAGTTTCCTTACTTGTAAATCGAGTCGGTTACGAACACCCGAGACCCAGCCTATTATTTAAGGACTGGGAGGGCTGTCGGACCAGACCAGGTACTTTCAGAGCCACCAAAACCCTAGCGAGATCGACATCTCGCCGGGACCCCTGTAACCATCATATTCACAAAGCAATAACAGACAGGCAGGACGTAGGGTGTTGATGTAGCCCGACATATGACCATCACCATGTCAAGCACTCCGACACATTACAAGTCACCATGGACATCAAAGGTGAACTCCTTCCTTTATGTGAACCTCGATATGACACTTTGGAATGGTATACTACTTGACCATCGTCACTTGGTATTGCTAGTCATGACGGGTACGAGTCCACGGGAAGATGGCCAAGGCGCACGAGGAATGGAGTCCGACAACACGGTGGCTTGGAAGAGAAGAAGGAAGAGGAGAAAAGACACAGGCAGCGGTAGTACCGCTGGGATAGGCGGTACTACCGCCCGAGAAGCTACCGCCACCGCTACCGCCCCTGCTGCCGCTGGAACCAGCTTCGGAGCGCTTGTCGGTACCAAGCGGTACCGCTGCAGCGGTACCAACCTCTAGTGTTATGAGATGAGGAAACCGAGCCTATCCCTATGAACTTGTGTTATGAAATGGTACCAATCCCATGTGAGCATGAGAGCCACTTAGCCCACTTGAGTGAGAGTGAGAGTGAGTTGAGTGCCTCCACCATATGTGAGTTTGAGTGCTTTCACTATGAGGGAATGAGTGATACACCACTTGAGTTG
This sequence comes from Poa pratensis, assembly GCA_947311845.1. NCBI lineage: Eukaryota > Viridiplantae > Streptophyta > Magnoliopsida > Poales > Poaceae > Poa > Poa pratensis. Next base: position 88,468,578 of record CAMZMU010000052.1, on the reverse strand, counting down.
AGAGAGGTAGTTGATAGGTCTTGTGAGGCCACTTTGATTTCTAACAACTTAACCTCTACCTCTAGTGTGTTTTCTCATTGTGTGCTAGGTTCCATGGATGTTGAGACGCCAATCCTCGACTTGATGATGCCTACACAATTTTTAAAACTGCACATTACCAAATTTAAATTTTATTTGCTACACGGGCGCGCCATTGCCGCGCTAAGTTCCTGATGCATGTAAAATGCATACATGAACTTTGCATTATATTACTTATATTTCAATCATATTTGCATCATATAAGGGTTATATCATTGTTTTATATTGATTTTGGGAATATTTCACAGTTTCCCTATTTTTCTGGAATTAACCCTGCACTGGCAGAAAACCCTATTTTCTTTATTTTGATGTTTCAGGGACCCAAACGACGTCCAAATGACCTAATATTTTGCGGGGATCATTTTTTGGAAGGAACAAAGCGTAGGAGCGAAGGAAGCGAAAAAAATGGAAACCCGAGGGCCAAAAGTTGGCCGCGTGGGACCCCCTATCCTGGGCCTCGAGCCTCCGATGCCATTGATCTTCGTCCTCGTGCATTCGTCTTGACCTAAAAACGACTATAAAAATAGTCCCCCGACGGCTTTCGGAAGGGCGCGCCGCAGAAACACAAAACCACGAAATAGAAGACATGGAGCTGCAGATTGGAGGGGGAAAACTCCGGCGGGGCGCTGCCGGGGTGGTCTCCATCTTCTCCAACATCTCCACCATCATCACCATGATGAAGGGGGAGTAGTCCACCCCCTGGACTTTGGGTTTGTGGTGGTAATTGATCTAATCTCTCTATGTGTGATCATTGTTGAAGTCCATATGATGTGCCTTGCATAAGTATGGATCTATCTATGTGATTCCTATGGTGGATATTGTGGTATGAGATGATATTTGTTATGCATTTACCGTTGTGTTGGATCTTTTATGACTTGTCATACTTTGGAGATATTCTATGATGCATGTGATGGTTCGATTTTATGCATAATGCCTTGTTTATCCATGTCATGAGGTGATTGACACCACCAAGTGTAGATAGATGAGAGAGATGTGGTCATGCACACGAAATATGAATCATTGCACTAGTGTTTAGAATATTGTCCATTATGAAGTATGATGTATGTAGGTACGGGATGGCCGATGTGACAACGGCATATGTATTGAGAGACACAATACAGCCCAACATCCTTTATCTGGGGGTAAAAAGGAAGAAGTATGATGTGGGAGTGACAACAAACCACGCTAGCCTTACGAGGGTGACCTAGCAACACAAATGATTATTTTCTTTCAACTATGTGTTTTAGGACATGTAGCAGTCATAGAAGTTTACCATTAAAGCATGACAATTGTGTGTACTTTTTATCTATAACATGATAATCACCATAGATGGGAGAGAGAATTGAGTGAACCCATGAACCCATGTCCATTTTTCCTATAAGAGAAAACCTTTGTCTTGTCCTCTTGCATTGAAGAGGATTGAGACACTTTTACATTCTTGTTTTGTTACATTAAACTTCCATCGATTAAATCAACCATCTTGTTCTTTAAACTTGTTTAGTGCATAATCAACTAAAACTTGTGACACTTTAGTTGCAGGGAATAGATAACTTTTCCTTCTTACTCCTGCGGATCGATACCCTTCTTCCACATTGAGAGGTGCTACTGTGATCCCCTGCTCTTGGGTGTTATCAGTTCCCAGACCGACCTGCCTTTTTTCTTTTCCCCAACAAAGAAAAGAAATAGAAAACGGAAAAAATTCTATAAATACCCATCGACAAAATATATCAAAATGCTAAGGAAAAAAATGTTGACTATTTTTGACAAAAAACAAATAAGATTGAATAATTCAAATTGACCTATATTTGGACAATTTTATGGGAAAAACAATCATATTTGAGCATTCCAACTCAAATTACAAATTTGAATGTTTCAAAATTTCATATGACTTTCAAACCTGCTAATTTGGTAAATACTAAAAGAATTCAAATTCGAATAAATTCCAAATTGTTCAATTTTTAAAATCTATTTGAGCATTTCAAATCAAATTTCACATTTACATATTTCAGAATTTTAAATACCTTCCAAATCTTACCATTTTGCAAACATTAAAAGAATACAAATTCGAATACATTCCAATACGGACAATTTTCAAAATCTCAACATTCTTCTAAGCACAAACTTTTCCGACTTCAAATATATTCATATTTCACAACTTTTTAAAAAAGATATTTAAAATTTATCAAACGGGCGCGGCATTGCCGCGCTAATATCCCTAGCAGTACTATTATGCACTAGCAAATTGCCCATGCGTTGCTACGGGTTCCCATTGTACAACAATCCTCGCAAAAAAAAAAGAAACATCACCACTTATTTTTTCTAATCGTCTTTGTATACACATCACTACATCATGGGTATCCAAAAGTATAAAATCATCATGCAGAAAATCACTTGGTAAATTACATGGAAAAAATATTTTTCATTTGGGTATGACACATATTCCTAAACCCATTATGTATCTAATCCATAACCAAATTAATCTCAGAATAAGAAATATAACTGCACTCTGGAGCAACCTCAAGCGATTCAAACTAAACTTGTGCTTAAATGAAGGAACGGGTAAAAAAAGAAAGGGAGGTAAAAGAAGCAAGAGGCTATTATAAGTTTGAACCAGATATATATTATATGAATTCTAAACTTGGTGATGTAAACTTGGTAAGTATGAGAAGCAAGAGAAATGGTTCCACTACTATCTTGTTGCCCTGTAACAAAAAAGAATCCAACGCCTCTATATTTATCATGCTAAAATAAATAAATTAGTGCATTTTACATTGTTGACAATATCACCATTAAAAAAAATTGGTGTAAGATGATCCATAGTGCTCAATGATTGCAGTCGAAATTTTTCTTAAATAAAGTTTATATTTTCCTCTATTGACCAGGCCTCATGAAGTGAAACATGTACAGAAATTTGGACCCTTCAACAAACAGGTCTTGTAGCAGCAACACTTTGTATCGTGAGGCAATGATGCTGCGCAAATTAACCAGTTCAGGCGACAATCATGAGGCCAAGTCTCCAATAGTTACTAACTAAGTTGCAGCACCTGCTGTTTTACATCCATGGCTGGTCTATTGGAGACCCAACTGCTCGTTGAACAACTTGATCAGAGCAAGCAAATGCCCCAAGCACAGAATGAGATGTTGCAGGTTCAGATAATTATATTGAACTTCTAAAACTCTGCCTGCTTAAGTTATGTTCGACTGAACTTTCTTGTTCTGTAGATGGAGAAAGACAACCTCCAACAGAAGATCATGGAGATGGCCGAGACCATCGAACTGCTAGAAGGTCGAAATAAAGTCAGAGCTGACACATCACTCAGAATGGTGAATACTCCCGCATTTGAACACGCCAAACCATCCAGCACTTGCAACTTGCTTTTCTGACAGTCAAACATAATCATTTTTTCCTACAGGGAGATAGCTAGCTCGGCCACCAGCAAGTTCAGCAGGGGGCTGGCTCGGTCGGACATCCTCGTCTTCCACGCAAGACACAGCGCTCCCATAACCATGCGGCGGCCGGGAGCTCTAGTACCCATCACGGCAGACACCGGTGACGGAAGGTACATACATCGTCGTGGGAAGTCGTTGAGGAGGTCCATCGGCGACTCCTCTCCGTCGTGAGCACCGGAACCACAGCCGCGTACGACTGCCCACTTTCCGACGCCACCGTTGACATCCACGCCGGCCGCCGACTCGCAGCCACCCGGACCAGGCCACATCCGCGACTCCTTGCCGTCGTCTCGCCGTATTGAGCACCGGAGGGTGAAAGGCTGTGTCTCGCGGCAGGAGAACTCACCGGAGAAGAGAAGGGTTGTTACCGGCGGCGGCGCCCATCGCGGAGGCACAGGGGAGAGAGCTCTGTTCTGGATCGAGGGGTTGACTCTGGAACAAAGAGAACCTGAACCGGTATGTCTCATTAAGCGGTGGCAGGTCATGTAATATTTTCTAAGACTTAAGATAAAATTGAAAAATTTTAAAAACATACCAACCATCACCTGAAGCCATATTATATAGTAGAGATTACAACAACAACGACCATAGCTCATGACAACAGGAGCCAGCCATTTTTTTTTCATTTTTGCACTGCAGCTCAAAATCAATATACAGAGCAACCTATCAACATGAACACAACCCAAAATCACCAAAGAAATACAACAGGCAAACTGAGATCAATCATCCAGCTGGTCACTCGTGCTCGCGATCGACCATAGGCCCTTGAACATCGCCGGCGACTGGAGGGAGAAGTCTGACACGACGCGGAACAGCTCCGGCAGGTTCGTCCGGAGGAGGTTGAGGGACTTCTCCCTGACCACCCTGCATTGCTTCGTGTACTGCTCTTCCAGGTCTTTCAGCCCAAGCTCCAACCTCACCACGGCGGCTTTCCGCTCCTCCAGCGGGTCAGCGCGCGTTCCGTCGGCGTTGCCAGCCTCAGGAGGGATGCCTGCTCTCTTCTCCATGTATTTCCGTGCCCAGTCCTCGAATTGCCTCTTCTTCCTCTCAAGGTCCCTCCTGGTGTCCACAATCCTTGCCCCCAGTTTCAGTTCCTCCTCCTGGTGGACCAGGATCGTATTTATCACTTCCCCGAAAGTGTGTATGGCCTTCTTCGTAGCGTCATCAGGGAGCTTCCCGAGGATATCGTGCCAAGCGTGCAGAAGCCTCTTGATCGGAGGCGTCATCTCAACAGGTTGCGACGAGTTAGGCTTCAGGTTGGTATCAATGGGGATCACATTCAGCTTGATCCAGCTGTAGAGGCTCCCTACGTACTCTTTCTGATATCTCATGAACTTGTCGTACTGCGTGTGCCACTCCTGAACGATGTGCAAGAGCTGATCAGTCCGTTCATTATGTTGGTGGCTTGTTTCCAGTGAAGCAACCGAGATGTCAAACGATTTGAGCACTAATATGATCTTGAGCTGCGCTTTGTGGTGCCCGTACATTGCGTCCCACATATGCCACATCCTGTCAGTGTGAAAACAACACAGTCCACTATTTAGTCTAGATGCGGTTCTTGTTTTAGGTTAGTGAAATCTACACTCATTGCATGAGGTAGCTAGAATTTTGAAAATTAATCCGGCTGTCTCACTAACAATGGGTTTCCATCTGTCAGGTACTAGTTTTACAGACAGAACTTTTCCATGTAATTATCAGCAACAATCGTAAATGTACAAACTAGAATAGGATAAATGAACTCAAATTTGTAACATGAAAAAAGGCTTACCCTTCCACAAGTTCAAGAAGTTTTGGATATAGTTGTTGATCTCTCAGCCGGTTAATTTCTGCAATTGTGGACTCCATAGTTTGCAAATCAACTACATACTTTGTATGTAAGTGACTAGCAGCAGCTTTAGCCCTCTCAAGTGATGAAGAACTGACACCACGCTGCTTCTTCTTGTTAAGAGCAGCTAGCTTTTGTTGATATTCCATTTTGATAACCTCAAACTCCTGCACCAATGATAAACTCGTCAGATGTGTGAACAAAAATCTTGATTAGTGGAATGAATGACACCATGCCGAGCTCAAATGGTTTTAACATCCCAGGGCACATCAGGTCAGAAAAAAACATCCTAGGGCACATAGCCTGAGTAGGATCATGGGTTATCACGACTAGAATTATTTTTATACAAGATGGTCATGGTATCACCGAGAATAACCAAAAATGTGGTAAAACAAATTATGACATGCTCGACGGTGGGAAAGGTGAAAAAAAACAGGCACATAGGAACCAAGACAATTGAGCACCTGAAAGATAATCATTGCAAGATGAAATTGCATTCCATATACATCGTTTTATATATCAAATTAAACAGGACACAACTCAACAGAACCCAACAAAAACATCATTTTTTTATATTTCGAACTACTAGCACATTTTTACCTTCACTTCGTGGGATAGTTTTTTCTCCCAAGCAAGAAGCTTCTCGAGAATGGTAGCATGAGTCTCTGATTCGTCGTCGTCTAACTCATTCTTCACATGCTCAGGTTGCGGTATCCCTTTAAATGAACGATTCCAAGTGATAACTTGCATCACTCTAGCAGAATGATCCACAAATCCTGATTAGATGAGATAGAAGTAAATAAAAGTTAGTCGTTCTGTTTACAGTATTGTACATAAAAGTCTACATGGTAATCTGTGCTTGTAGAACACAACTCAAGTGGTCCCTGAAAAACAAGCAATATAGAGACTGCTCAACTAAACTTAAGAGGCAATCATGGAATACCACAGACAATCAAGTAATCAACTACCTAAATGTAGGGTCCATTCTTATCCTCTCCTTTCTCTCTCCTGTGAACAGTGCTTTGAGAGTCTCTCGTGCTTTCCAGGCCTGGGCCGAGGTCCTCCCTGGCGGCGCTGCCGCTGGAGAGTGGCTGAGGCGAGGCGAGGGTCGCTGCTCTGTACTTAGTAGGCGTAGTTTGCTGTCTGCTTTGCCCCTTGTGGTTGGGAGTAGGTGGTTAGCTCCCATCGGCCGGAGCTGGCTCGTCTTCGTCCTAGTGTTCGCGGCTGCGCAGCTCTACTGGCGAGGGCTGCCGCAAGCAGTGGAGCTGTGGCGTCGCATCTCCGACAATAAGGCCGTCCTCCCCTCTCTTTTCAGCTCAGCTGGCCTGGTGTATGAGCGCGGCATCGGGCAGCAGTGGTGGAGTGGTTCTGTGGTTGTGGCAAGCTTCCGAGGAGGAAGAGGTGCTGCTCACTTCTGGCTACAAGCTCTTCAAATAAGCGCTGGCTCTTCAATTTCGATCGAGAGATGGAGTGGTGCTGCCTTCCTCTGGCCGGCCGTGGCGGCGAGGGGAGGAAGACGTGTTGCTGCTCTACTTCAAGATCGATGGAGTGGCTCTGGAGCTGGTGCGTCCTTCCGTTCGAGCGCGGCGTGGGACGACGACTGCGATGCATTTCCGGCAGGCTTCCATGGCAGAAGCAGAAGCAGGAGTTGTTCAAGGTCAGCTCCGTCATCAAGCGCTGCTGCCTCTTCTTCGAGCGAGGTGTGCGGTGGCTGCATCTTCCTCTGGCCGGCCGTGGCGGCGAGGGGCGGAAGAGTAGCTGCTACTCTACCTTTGCTTCGGTGAGGAGACTTTCGCTGCATCTTCGAGCACCACACGCGGTGGCCAAGCTTGCCGCCGCGATCCTTGGCCAAAAAGGTGGCCGTTCTTCAACCTCTACACCGGAGGCCTGCTCGATCCGGCGCCGGAGCTCGGCGTCTCGAAGCAGCCAAGTGGTTCGTCCCCGGCTGCGGCGAGGTTGCCGGCGTCTGATCGCTCGCCGGCAGGGAGAGACTGAGTGCCTCAATGTGCTTCGATCTCGGCGTTCGCGCGCTTGGAGGTCGCCGGCGACTGGCAGCGGAGAAGACCTAGGACCTGATTGCATTCCTCTTTTTAGTTCTAGGGTCTGTTATGTAAAAGTGCAGGGCCTTTCTTCGAATTTTAGGTCTTCCTGGGCAATAGTTATAAAAGGCCTATGTAAAATTTGTACCCGCCCCCCTGAGTTATAAAAATGCAGCACCGGGGTCCTTGGACCCCAAACCTTGTACAAAAAAAAAAACTACCTAAACGTAGACCCCCAAAAAATTATATATCTGAACCTATTCCTCTGTAGCCATGTGGATTAGATGTTCTATCGGGCTAAATTAATGTGGGTCCACTGTAACCACAATTAACATTGCCTTGTTTCATATAAATAATTAACAATGCAATGGTCTGTTGTTCTTGAAACTGTTGATTATAAGGAAATGAAAGTCATGTCTATCGTGTCGACCGGTTAAACTTGTCCTGTAACTACCATTTAAAGAAAACGTCTTCAACTTCTCTACAGACTTGCTCAAGCACAGTCCATGATGTTTATGTTTCTAATATTGAATTGAATGTCCCAAAAGATGTTCATCTATGAGAATGACATAAAAGAAAGATATTTGATATTTTCCCCAGGCTGTCCAAGTGTCCATCTATGAGAATGACATGAAAGAAAGCTGGAATAGTGGTGGAATGAATCCTTGGTGTGACCAACGTGGATGAGAGGAGGCTGCGTGTGGTACCTCGCGTCTCGGCGAAGTTGGAGTGGTAGTGCATCCGCGCCGCCTCGAGCATCTTGGACACCTCGTGCGCACTGTCCGATGCCTTGAGGAAGTGATCGTCGAGGCCGCGCAGGATATCGCCGAGCCTCGTAGACTGCGGCGGCACCAGCACCACCCTGCCTTTCTTTCCCTCGGCCCTCCTCGCGGCCTTCTGCGTCAACGGCCGCCGCGCGACGGGCTCCACCGCCGGCTTCTTGCCCTCGGCCACGTCTTCAGCGGCCGTCGATGGCGCTGGCGGCCGAGGCGGAGGCTGAGGCTGTTCCTCTAGCTCGGGCGGCGGGGGCGGCGGCGCGGCAGCCTCCGCCCGCTCGGCTTCCCACAAGGCGGCGGTGCTGGGTCCTAGCGCGGGAGGCGGGATGGGTACGCCGTCCTGCGACCCGAAAATGAACTCGTCCCACGAACCCGCCTTGTGCCCCGTGTCCGGCGGCAGGGAAGGCGGAGAACGCGTGGGAGCGGGCACCTGCGTCGGAGGCAGCGGCGGCGGCGGCGGAGGGGGCTGCAGCGGGGCCTCCTCGTCCGGACGGCGCGGGTCCTCGCCCTCTGCTTCGTCGCCCTCCTCCTCCTCTATGATGGGCGCCTCGCCGGACGGCTTCTTCTTGATCGCCGGCTGGAGGGGAAGGTCGGGTGCGCTCATGGACCTGACGAGCGCGGGCGCGTCGTCGGGCGGCCCAGGCGGCGGCGGGGGCGGCGGGAGCGCGAGCGCGGCCGCCTGGGCGCCGGCGCCGCCGGAGGATGACATGGCCGCCGCGGCCGAGGCGGAGTGGCGCAGCGCGCCCTCGTGCGCCTCGCCGCTGGCGTAGTCGGTGAGCGCGGCGCCGACGTTCCTGAGCGCGGCGGCGTGGCCGGCGTGCGCCCCCGACAGCGCGTGCCGTGCCTCGACGGACGCCCGCAGCAGGTTCTTCCGCTCCCGGCACCGCGCCACCGCGCCCTCCGCTTCCATGGCAGAAGCAGAAGCAGGAGTTGTTCAAGGTCAGCTCCGTCATCAAGCGCTGCTGCCTCTTCTTCGAGCGAGGTGTGCGGTGGCTGCATCTTCCTCTGGCCGGCCGTGGCGGCGAGGGGCGGAAGAGTAGCTGCTACTCTACCTTTGCTTCGGTGAGGAGACTTTCGCTGCATCTTCGAGCACCACACGCGGTGGCCAAGCTTGCCGCCGCGATCCTTGGCCAAAAAGGTGGCCGTTCTTCAACCTCTACACCGGAGGCCTGCTCGATCCGGCGCCGGAGCTCGGCGTCTCGAAGCAGCCAAGTGGTTCGTCCCCGGCTGCGGCGAGGTTGCCGGCGTCTGATCGCTCGCCGGCAGGGAGAGACTGAGTGCCTCAATGTGCTTCGATCTCGGCGTTCGCGCGCTTGGAGGTCGCCGGCGACTGGCAGCGGAGAAGACCTAGGACCTGATTGCATTCCTCTTTTTAGTTCTAGGGTCTGTTATGTAAAAGTGCAGGGCCTTTCTTCGAATTTTAGGTCTTCCTGGGCAATAGTTGTAAAAGGCCTATGTAAAATTTGTACCCGCCCCCTGAGTTATAAAAATGCAGCACCGGGGTCCTTGGACCCCAAACCTTGTACAAAAAAAAAAAACTACCTAAACGTAGACCCCCAAAAAATTATATATCTGAACCTATTCCTCTGTAGCCATGTGGATTAGATGTTCTATCGGGCTAAATTAATGTGGGTCCACTGTAACCACAATTAACATTGCCTTGTTTCATATAAATAATTAACAATGCAATGGTCTGTTGTTCTTGAAACTGTTGATTATAAGGAAATGAAAGTCATGTCTATCGTGTCGACCGGTTAAACTTGTCCTGTAACTACCATTTAAAGAAAACGTCTTCAACTTCTCTACAGACTTGCTCAAGCACAGTCCATGATGTTTATGTTTCTAATATTGAATTGAATGTCCCAAAAGATGTTCATCTATGAGAATGACATAAAAGAAAGATATTTGATATTTTCCCCAGGCTGTCCAAGTGTCCATCTATGAGAATGACATGAAAGAAAGCTGGAATAGTGGTGGAATGAATCCTTGGTGTGACCAACGTGGATGAGAGGAGGCTGCGTGTGGTACCTCGCGTCTCGGCGAAGTTGGAGTGGTAGTGCATCCGCGCCGCCTCGAGCATCTTGGACACCTCGTGCGCACTGTCCGATGCCTTGAGGAAGTGATCGTCGAGGCCGCGCAGGATATCGCCGAGCCTCGCAGACTGCGGCGGCACCAGCACCACCCTGCCTTTCTTTCCCTCGGCCCTCCTCGCGGCCTTCTGCGTCAACGGCCGCCGCGCGACGGGCTCCACCGCCGGCTTCTTGCCCTCGGCCACGTCTTCAGCGGCCGTCGATGGCGCTGGCGGCCGAGGCGGAGGCTGAGGCTGTTCCTCTAGCTCGGGCGGCGGGGGCGGCGGCGCGGCAGCCTCCGCCCGCTCGGCTTCCCACAAGGCGGCGGTGCTGGGTCCTAGCGCGGGAGGCGGGATGGGTACGCCGTCCTGCGACCCGAAAATGAACTCGTCCCACGAACCCGCCTTGTGCCCCGTGTCCGGCGGCAGGGAAGGCGGAGAACGCGTGGGAGCGGGCACCTGCGTCGGAGGCAGCGGCGGCGGCGGCGGAGGGGGCTGCAGCGGGGCCTCCTCGTCCGGACGGCGCGGGTCCTCGCCCTCTGCTTCGTCGCCCTCCTCCTCTTCTATGATGGGCGCCTCGCCGGACGGCTTCTTCTTGATCGCCGGCTGGAGGGGAAGGTCGGGTGCGCTCATGGACCTGACGAGCGCGGGCGCGTCGTCGGGCGGCCCAGGCGGCGGCGGGGGCGGCGGGAGCGCGAGCGCGGCCGCCTGGGCGCCGGCGCCGCCGGAGGATGACATGGCCGCCGCGGCCGAGGCGGAGTGGCGCAGCGCGCCCTCGTGCGCCTCGCCGCTGGCGTAGTCGGTGAGCGCGGCGCCGACGTTCCTGAGCGCGGCGGCGTGGCCGGCGTGCGCCCCCGACAGCGCGTGCCGTGCCTCGACGGACGCCCGCAGCAGGTTCTTCCGCTCCCGGCACCGCGCCACCGCGCCCTCCGCGTCCTCCTTGGACTGCCCGCAACCCATCGCGGCTCTCACCTGATCACTCTGAGCGGCGAGGACGAAGACGCTGCTCTGCCTACGTACTCTAGCGCGGTTTGCTCTGGTTTCCTTGGCGCGGGGGGTTTGTGTGTGTGAGCGTGATGGGGATTCCCATTCTTTTTGGGGGTGGACGGGCGGATGCTTTTGTGCTTTGGAATAAAGCGGGGGGCTCGAAAGGAAAGGAGTCCGTCGTCGTCGTCGCCGCCGACTCGATCGGATCACTGCGGAGCGGAGGGCCACGGCGGTGCACGACACGTTGGATAAATCGCCAACATCTTCCCCCTTGAGATCTTATGCAACATCCAAACCGTGTGCCGCTCGCTCAACGGACGGAAAAACCACCCGCGGTTTCTTCCTAAGTTCTTTTTTCTTCTTTTTTACCACATATTTCATTATTTTATCTATATCTATACCTAATAATAAAACCATTAGGCTATGCTTATTTCTAGAGTTTTTTTAGGGATTGGTGGGGATAATCCTCTAGTGTATTGGGTGAAACCCTAAACTTCACCCAATCCGCTAGGGGATTGGTGGGGATAATCCACTAGGTAGGGGTAGAGTTTGGGGATTTGTGGGGAAAGGTGGAGATAAAACCTGTCCAATACTCTAGAAACAAACGATGTTTTGGTATATGTGGGGATTTGGGGGTTGACCGGGATAATCCCCACCAATCTATACCTAATAATAAAAGCATTAAGATTTCTTGTGGTACGTTATTTTTTTTTGCCGATTTTGCCCTCCACCAAATCACATATTTACCCACCAATGCCACCCATAAGTCATAAAAAACGATTCGTTTTTTTTCGCGTCGTTATTTATTTTCCCGTGCGCTGCTCGACCGGCCCAGCCCATCAACGCGCTGCTCGACCGAAGCCCATCTCCAGAACCGTTCGGCCCACCTCCACCTCTCGATCCCCTCCATGTCTCTGGATACGAACTCAGACTCCAGCTCGATCCCCTCCATGACGTACTGGCTCGATCCCCTCCATGTCTCTCGATCCCCTCGACGTCTCTCCGATACGAACTCGAGTCCAGCTCGAGCATCATACAATGGATATCTCCGCTCTGCTACGAACCCAATTCGAGCACGCCCCCATGAGATCAGGCCACGACTCTTCGAATCGAATCCGGCCGCCGCCTCTGCTGAACACCCCGACCGCCACCCTAAGCTGCCGGTAGCCTCCGCGACGGACCCACGTTTTCATGGCAGATGGGAAGCTTGCCAGCCCGCCCCAGGCGGCCGCCGCTGCTTCTCTGACCCGGCGAGGCTACTCCTCCGGCCCAGCTCGACCGCCGATCAACGCTTCCACGCCGCAGCTCCTCTGGTCCGCCACCCCGGCACTCAACCCTTCTGCTTGACAGAGTCTGCTTGACAGACGACGAGCTCATGGGATTGTGGGAATATTGTTGCTGTTTTTAGCATGTACGAGACTCTTCCCTGTTATGTTTTACAGCGTGCTATGTTGGAGCATCCGAGATAACAAGGTTCAGAGGGATGCAAGCTCTTCTGCTGTCAGCCAGAACTTAACAAGTGAATGGAAGAATCTGTGGAGTATGGAGCTACCTGGAAAGATAAAGATTTTCCTATGGAGGTTTGCACACAACAGCCTGGCAACCCGTATGAATATTCAGAGGAAGGGTGTCGAGCTTGACACGAGGTGTCCGGTCTGCAATAGACTTGACAAAGATGGTGGCCACATTTTCTTTTAATGCAAGTTTGTCAAGCAAGTCTGAGAGAACTAGACCTAGAACCGGCCAGACTGAAACTCATCGACTGTGCTGATGCCTGTGCAGTCATGGACATGATTTGGAGCTTTCCAAAGCCGCAACAGGGGAGGGTGGTGGTGGCCTTGTGGGACTGGTGGTCTATGCGCAACAAAGTAAACGTTGGCGAGTCCCTAAAATCGACAGCAGATATTTGCCACCTGATCAATAAACATTGTACTGAATTTACGCTCAATGATAAACATGCACATGTGGTCCAACACAAGGACTACATATGGACTCCTCCGCCTGGGTATGTGAAGATAAACTCTGATGGATCTTTTGTTCGTGATTCGCAAGATGGTTCTTATGGGTTTGCTATCCGTTCTGAGGCCGGTGAGTTTATTGTGGGTGGTGCTGGTAAACTTTACCATCTCCGAAGTGCCCTACCGGGGGAGGCAGAAGCATGCATTTTAGCTATGGAAGCCACTGCAAGCTTAGGCACCTTCAGAGTTATTTCTGAATCCGATTGCTCCACTCTGATCACATCAATTAAAAAAGGAGGGTATGAGCTGGCTGACACCGGCATCCTCTTTCGTGATTATAATGGTTGCTTGAGTGTTGGAAATATCCTCACAGATGGATTTTATGAAAATGCTCAAGATCGCTCATGCTTATGGAGGTAAATCTCTGGCTTCATTTGGTTCGTGATTAAGTCCTGAACTGCAAGTAGCTGACAGACTATATTTTGTTCAATATGCAAGCCCTGTTCCAAGTGGAGCTATTGAGGTAAAACTCCGTCCGCACATGGCTGTACGCCTGTACTATGATATTTATTCGTCCTCCCTTGTTAGTGCTTTAGGTCTTGTGGTCGATCCATTTCATCGTAAATTCATGCTGATCCTATGGCATGGCTTACATGGGTTGTTCTAACTTCTGATGGTTAAGGTATAGGCAATGGCAGTACTAGGTCAGTTCAGTTCTCAGTAGCCATGAAGCACGAACGTTCGCAAAGGGTAGCACTAATGTAGCTTAGCAAGGGTAGGAATGCTTCACTCTTTGTTTTAGTACTTCAGTACTGAGATATTTTAGATGCTTATAAAAGAGCAATGCCCATTTTCATACTGATTTTATGAATGTAATGTTTAGAACCATTTGTGGATAAGCCAATGCTGAAATTGATTATATTGAACAATTGCACCGTGATATGTTTTTTCAATCTCTCGTGCAAACTAGCGACGGGAGGCGGCTGTACCAATTAGAATTTTATTTTCATTCCTCCCCAACTAGCTTTTTCTCTCCCGTTGCAATGCACGGGCACGTTTCCTAGTCTCTAAAAAAACTCTAGAAACAAACATAGGCTTAAGGTTTCTTGTGGTACGTCATTTTTTTTCTCAATTTTACCTTCCCACCAAATCACATATTTACCCACCACTGCCACCCATAAGTCGTATACCGGTTCGTTTTTTTTCCCTCGCAACGCGTCCGTTTCCCTTTCCAGCGCTTCCTTCGCCGATCTGTGTACAAGTCGGGCCCAACAATACATCTTGCACGATAGGTTCTGCTCAATATACACTTATTTATCACCGAGTGCACGGGCGTTACCGATCATCACGAGACAAAAAAAACGCTTCGATCTGTTCCAAGCCCCCGCCGCTGCCGCCCTGTAGTCTCGACAGCCATGGTTCCATGGACAAACCAAGGCAGCAAACCACTACTACTGCAGCGCTCGATCGAGCACCCCTAGAAACCACAATTGGTGTCGTGTTCCTTGCGTCCATGCGAGTCGCGCACGTCGTCCGAATTGGCCGGCTCGTATGTTTCGACCGCCGGTGGCCAAGCCGGCAGGCACCGGTTAGGCGGAGAATAACTCCAGCTACCCCATAGACAGAAGAACTCCAGATCGGTTGCAAAAGAAGCAAGCGCGCAAATCCACGAGGTGAAGTTATGATCGAGAAGCTCAGTCTCAGGAGCCGATGGCGAGTACTGGACGAGGGCAGCTCCGCGATATCCTACTATCTATAAAAGATGGTGAGATTCACCCTCTCTCAGGCTTCCACGTCCCCGACGAACTCCAGCCGTTCGATCCGCCGGATGGACGTACAGGATGTGGCAACGTCGCCTCAAAACGCCCCCGCACTGTTCACTGCCTATTTTTAGCCAATCCCGCGTCGCCACGTCACCCGGTAGCCCGCCGGTAGTCCCCGGTTTCAGCCGGTCACCGTGTCGTTTTGCGGAAAAGCCCCTCGCATATGGCCGCGTTAACCCGCAGTCCACATTTCACCGTTGCGAAGGACTTCTTTGCAAATAGGTAGAACCTCACAAGCTTTTCTGCAAAAACACCCCGCACAATCACCCTTCCTCTTCTCTCTCGCGCGCCACCCCGAGGTCGCCGCCGCCGCCGACGCACGCTGCCGCCGCTCCGCGCCTCCCCGCTCAGATCGAAGGACGCGGGGAGCTTCGCCGCCGCGGCCTCTCCATCCTCGCCATTTCCAACCCACGGCGGCCGAGTTTATTTTCTCCTCTTCCTCCAACTCCATCGACCTCCACCGCATGGCCTCCCACACAACGATTCTTTCCTTCCACCCAGCCGTCCTCCCCCTTCTACAGACGCCGGCGGGCCGCCCCCTTCCCCGACCTCCAGCCTACGCCCACGCCACCCAAGTCGCAGCAGCAGGCCCCTCCTCTTTCGCTCCCCACTTCCTCCATGGCGCAGCCCCAGCAGCTCCCTAAGCAGGTCCAGCTCCAGCTCCCGCTTGAGATGCAGCAGTAGTTCCCGACAATTCAGCCGCAATACATCTTCAAGACCATGCCCCGGCAGCTCCCTCCCGTCATCTCCAGCGCCGCCGCCTGTGACGGCCATGGCCTTCTACCGGTCCCCGCTCGCCTTGCCCTGCGCCAACTCCTTGGGTCATGCTGCATGCGCTTCCACAGATCCACGGCTAGAGGTGAGCAGCCTGGCTTTGTGTTCTTTTTCATGTTTGTTTCTTTCTCTCACTCCAATGATAGTACACCGTTTATGGACAGTTGATCCAGCGTATTGAGATTCACCCTCTCTCAGGCTTCCACGTCCCCGACGAACTCCAGCCGTTCGATCCGCCGGATGGACGTACAGGATGTGGCAACGTCGCCTCAAAACGCCCCTGCACTGTTCACTGCCTATTTTTAGCCAATCCCGCGTCGCCACGTCACCCGGTAGCCCGCCGGTAGCCCCCGGTTTCAGCCGGTCACCGTGTCGTTTTGCGGAAAAGCCCCTCGCATATGGCCGCGTTAACCCGCAGTCCACATTACACCGTTGCGAAGGACCTCTTTGCAAATAGGTAGAACCTCACAAGCTTTTCTGCAAAAACACCCCGCACAATCACCCTTCCTCTTCTCTCTCGCGCGCCACCCCGAGGTCGCCGCCGCCGACGCACGCTGCCGCCGCTCCGCGCCTCCCCGCTCAGATCGAAGGACGCGGGGAGCTTCGCCGCCGCGGCCTCTCCATCCTCGCCATTTCCAACCCACGGCGGCCGAGTTTATTTTCTCCTCTTCCTCCAACTCCATCGACCTCCACCGCATGGCCTCCCACACAACGATTCTTTCCTTCCACCCAGCCGTCCTCCCCCTTCTACAGACGCCGGCGGGCCGCCCCCTTCCCCGACCTCCAGCCTACGCCCACGCCACCCAAGTCGCAGCAGCAGGCCCCTCCTCTTTCGCTCCCCACTTCCTCCATGGCGCAGCCCCAGCAGCCCCCTAAGCAGGTCCAGCTCCAGCTCCCGCTTGAGATGCAGCAGTAGTTCCCGACAATTCAGCCGCAATACATCTTCAAGACCATGCCCCGGCAGCTCCCTCCCGTCATCTCCAGCGCCGCCGCCTGTGACGGCCATGGCCTTCTACCGGTCCCCGCTCGCCTTGCCCTGCGCCAACTCCTTGGGTCATGCTGCATGCGCTTCCACAGATCCACGGCTAGAGGTGAGCAGCCTGGCTTTGTGTTCTTTTTCATGTTTGTTTCTTTCTCTCACTCCAATGGTAGTACACCGTTTATGGACAGTTGATCCAGCGTATTGGATGCCTGAATGCCTACAAAACGTTTGACGAAATTCCCAGCCAGAAAGGTCACACAAATTTAGCACTCCACGGTGATGGTAGTAGCAATACGATGTTCCTATTCTCTGATCCGCTGATGAGCATTTTCTTCTTTTCCACAACTACCAGGCTACCTAGGTTGATGTTCAGATCAACTTCTTAAGGACCGTGCTTAGCTTGACCATTCAGTGTACTTACGTAGTAATTTAGAGATGGTCAGATCCTGCATACATAGTACCGTTGGTCATCCAGTCATTCCTACCTCTCTCATGTAATTATAAAATAGACTTTATTTGAGAGTGTATCACATGTCTAAGTGATCTAGCTGGAGTAAACTTGAGTTCTTACATCAGTTTGTATTGTTTCAACAGAAAAAGGACCGACAAACACTATGGACGCTCATGTGCAGCTGATTTCTGGAAAAAATTACTCTCTGGTATGTTTCCTGTTTACCATATTGATGTACTTTCCTTATTTTGTGAGATCCGAGCCGATACAGAAAATATAAGGAGTTCTTTTCGTCTTGCCTGTAGATGCTTTGTTATCCGAGCACAAATATTTGAAAGGTTTTAGGTACTCAGTCTATGTAGATTAGTAATTTGATGTGTTGTCAGCAACCGTTAGGTTAGTATACATTCAGTTATGGCCTCATGGGCGAATATTCAAACAGATGTTGAAGTATTCTAATTTTATCCCTTCTAGATTGCTCTGATAAGCTGTTCAAAGTGAACTATTCTTCTACTATATTGTACATGAGATTAACTGAAGAGATATAGTTTGTTCGAAGCGTTAATATTCCTCCCGTATTTTATTTACATCTACAGATAAATGAGTTTTTTTGTGAGCTAGAGCTATACAAATAGCCAGTTTTTAATCTGAATTTAGTGGAAATTTGATTCACGGCTTTATAATAACATTAAAATTACTCCATGTTTCCCAACTGCTACTTCTCCATTCGTGATCCTAAGTTTGTTCTTTTGTTCTATTTGGGTGTTCATGGTCAGTGCCTCATGCTGGGGGAAATTTCATTTGTGCGGCTCTGCCTCTGAGTGCATACCTGCCAGCGAGAAGGAAGAGCATGACCCAGCAACCAAGCCACCGGTAGGCCTCCTCTCCTACATCCTCTTTTCATCTCTTCTCTGACTATATTTTTATTTAATCCCCATCTCTTCTCTGTTTTTTCATGTGCTATTTTATCTGTGCCTATAGGGTAGTTGACAATATTCCGATGAGGCTGCAAGAACTCCATGTTATGTGATGTGAAATAGAAGGTTTGTTTGCAAGAGGTTCAGATGATTTTTGCCATGTCGAGCAGCCAACAACGTGTGACGAGGATGACAGTAGCATCTTCTTCCATTGAAAGGATGCCAATGGTAATGCGCGAAATTGTTTTTGTTTGTTTGTAAGTGCTGATTCTTAAGTTATAAATTTCTAAAAAAAACTCCACTTCGTGTCAAACATACTGTGATGTTTTTGCCTAACACAAGTTATTAGTTCACAGATCCTTATTATACCCTTTGTTATTAGATGAATTAAGTTCTATGGCTTCTATGGCTTCCAATTTGATAGTGTGTGCATTATACGACTATGAATGCAGGGTTTCACACATTATAATTTCTTTACTTTATTCTCACTCACGGTTCATGGCCATTGTTTAGATAGTAATGTTAGCAAATTAAGTGAAATGCAAGGTAGTCTTATTGCTTACTCGAATATCTTGGTTCTGCTCCTTTGTCCATTTCTATTGTGCTTTCTTACCTACCCAAAGCTCCCCAAAACTAGCACATGAATTTACAGGTGGTTCAGTGCATTGCTCACTGCATGTGTCCTTAAGCCAGACTACATATAGTTGTTTCCATCATTTAGCACGCAGCACAAGCAGTGTGGGATGTTTGATGTCCGATTTTTATTTCCATCTGTTCATCTCCTCACAGCTTGGAAGATATTAGTGAGGACATTCAGCACGCAGCACAAGCGGTGCAATCTTTTTGCTGCAACTTTTCCAGTTTTTGAGGTGAGATCTAATAGCAGTTATTTGCTAATCTTCTCTTTCTTGAACAGCTGTAAGAATTCCATAGTTATGTTCCTCCCAGTTTCATATGAGTATTGTTGACATGTACATTTTTTCCTGCTTACTGCGTTACCTTTTGTTTGCTGGACGACTACGAAGGAGTAAATGCATGTTAGGTACTGGAATCTTAGTCTTTAAAACTAGATGGGATTGTGTTTTGGTCTATTTTTTAATCATGTGTAATCGATAATTACGGTCCATTTTCTTAATCAAATGTAATCTTCTGTTAGTTTTGTTAATTCTACTCTACGCCTGATCTTAATATTTCATATTTTGACAAATTTACTCAGCTTCTAACTTCTTAATAACGCTACAAATTGTTTTTTCAAATCCACGGGCGCGGCGGAGCCCGCGCTCAGTCCCCTAGTTCCTTTGGCAGTCGGTGCTTCGACCATGCGGGCAAAGTTTTTACGGACCAAGTATGATCTATGTACGTGCTAAGCTAGCCAGAGATTCGATTACTATTCTGCCTGTGTTTATAGTAGTGGTCAGTTAATTTAATGCCGTCTGCATGAAGGGGCAAAACATCAAGAGGACTAGGCTGCGCGTGGCGACGAGCCGACGACAGCGGAGGCATCACCTGGCACTGAACGGAGGCCAGAGGTTATTATCCATGTTTGTTCTTCAATGACAGATCCTTATATTTAAAACTTTGTAAGTACTAACTTCTTCTTGGCGTTGTCATATTCAGTTTGGCATGAAAGACAAGGAGCTCTCAGTTTACAAGCTTGCCTATCCTGATTCGTGATTACATTAAATTGGTCTCTGTGGCTTGCTTGACTTATGCCGAGTGTTGCATTTAGTGAAAGAACCATCTACTTGCTTCAATTGGTCACATATTGGCAGGCGCCAGCGGCAAGGATAATGACGCGCAGCCTACTTGTCCAAGGTAAGAATGACTTTATGCTACCAACGTGTTCCGTAATGGTTTGCTCTACTGTTACTAACACAATCTAGATACTGTATGTGCGTACAGGAAAATATTGGTACAAATGAAGCCCGAATGCTTTGTTGATTGAATCAGTCAATTTTGTCTGTTCAGCCCAGATGTTTTGCTGATTGAATCTGAAAAATATGACAAACTAGGATCATAATTGCATCTGAAAATTGATTGAAACTGTATAAGAAAATGCAGTGGCAAATAGCATATGGAAGAAATATCAGGTAACTCTTTTAAAATGAAAAGGGACAGCTTGACAAGAAATCAACATAGTTGGGGATGCTTTTGGAAAAGTTTACTCATGTTGTATCTTTCGGCAGTCATAAGAAGTGAATAAATACATATTGATGAAATTTGAAGGGTCAAAATTGGAGACTCTATTGGAATGTTAGTGCAAACAAAGACACAATTTTTTTAGAAACCTCTCTGCGTTGACAATATAGAGAAAATTTTGACTCCGTTGGACTTCCGTTGGCCAAGGTTACGCTGGTCAATCGATTTTACGGCAAAAATTCGTTCACGTCAGTATTTCGTTCAAAAGATTACTTCTTTGTCCGTTGCAACACACGGGCATATTTGCTAGTTGATACAAAATCAAAATCAAGTTACATGAAGCATAAACGAAAAGACAAGCCAAAAAAAATTGTCAAATCGAAAATACATAACAATGCCTATAATTTTCTGCACACACTGAGTCCTGAGTCCAGCGGGCGACGGACAACTCCAGCGCACGCCGAAAGAGATATCGAGCCTCCACCATTGCAAGATCCAAAAAAATATATCATCGCAAACGAGGCTTTGTAAGTCGATGAACAAGCCCCCTGCAAGAAGTGAGGCACATATTGGTATGGCACGTCGACCGGAGACGTCCCGTGCTACCTTAGACCAAGGCCGGCCGCATCCCATCAACAAAGTCGAGAAAGAACGACAGATCCACCACCTTCGAACCACCATCCTCACTCCAGAGTATCCGCCTCGTCCTGGTCGCGAATGCTGCCGTGAGTAACGACAAATGATAGCGACACATCGAGAAAGTGAGAACCTAATCTCGCCAGCTCGGAATAACGGCGAGAGGACGGAGGCACCGGCTCTAAGACGATGTCGATTGGAGCACCGTCGAGATGGGGGAGAAACAGAGGCACTTTATTCTGACGTGGTGTCGTCCCCGTCACAGATGCGACGGCTCTAGGAAAACCTAGACAACCCCATCTAATTGACAGGGTCGAAGCGCCGAGATCTCCGCCCATGCCCTCGCCGGAATGGCAGACGGAGGAGGTAGGGACCTGCAGCCTTGCCGACGGAGGGAGACGGCGGCGGCAGGAGGAAAACGCGGCACTCTGTTTGCTGTTTACTCCTGCATTGAGCCGTGCTAGCACCTGCTGTATTTGGAAGTTGTTCGACTGGGAGAGCGAATATTTCGCAACTAGTTGTGCCCGCACCCCATTATGGGATGTCCTCAAGTTTTCAAAAAATCCAAAATAAATCATGAATATTGGTTAGGTTGTTTCTCATGCATCCACAAATTTTCATCCCAAAATATGACCATATGTGTCCCGTGAAAAAAAGAGAAGACTCGGGTGAATACTATTCACACATTATTTGTCTTTTTATGCAGGCCACATAATGTCAAATTTTTTGTTGAAAATTTGTGGATACATGTGAAACAACATAACCAATGTATATGATTTATTTCACATTTTTTGAAAAAATTGCAAGTAGGACATACAAAATAGGATGGAGACGTAACTAGTTGTAAACTTTAGTTTGCCGACAATCCGACAGAGCGTTGGATCATATGCACGGCCGGGAGGGAAGCCAGTTTTTCTTTTCTTCGTTCACGTCATTCGCAGGTCACGACAGAACATAGTAGTTTATGTAATGATTAGGCTTGGCGTCATCCCTGCTAATTAATGTTTTCATCAATATTGTTATTTGAATTAATAAAAAATTCACCTTCATTACACATAACGAGACATTTTTTTGCATGGTAATACATGCATGAATAGGAAAAACACAATAGTGCATATTGGGATGCTACGTATATTAAATTCCGATATATTTCAATAATTATGTGAGATGTGTCTTTGTATGTGCACAGAAGCAAAGCAAACATAGGAATTTCACAAAGATTGAGAAAAGAGAGTAGGGAGAGATATAGCGAAAATGCATTGGACTTTTGAAAGGAAAACTATTTGAGCTCATGTTGAGATTCTTATCAAGTGGGAAGCATAGAAATATATTCCATAAGAATTTAGTTGTCTCGATTTTATGATCTAAAGGGCTTCCGTAAGAAAAATTCCTATGGACTCGAATCTTCCAAGATTCTTTCAAAAAAAAAATCAATGGAAAGAGATATTAGATCTTAGCTAGTAGAAGACACTCTATGCAAAAAGATATTAGCTTGAAGACGTCATGCCACTTTTAGTCTCTCTTTTCCAAGTCAACAATCATCCTCCTCGGCCTCACAAACATTGAAGTTACACAATTGTGTACACGTCCTGAGTTTTTTGGTTGAACTTTTTCCTTCTATGGAGAAAAACACAAGGCATTGTCGATTTTCATTCATGAAGAAGGACAGCAAAGTTTTTCAGTAAAGGTAAAGAAGTGTAGAAGATTTTCCGAGCGTATTTTAATCTGACTTACTAATTTTTTTTAATCTGACTTACTAAAAATGGTCCATTTTCAATGTAATTTGGAACTCAAAAGTTGAGACCAAGTTAGCTGCAACTTTAAAAGAAAGGATTATCCGAGCACCCGTGGAGTCTACGACTTGAACGCGGGGTTAGGAGGGGCAAGGCAAGTCCTTGTGCACCGATCGAGACTCGGTTCTTGATATTCAGACTGAAATGAAAAAGAAAGAGCTGATATTAGATTCAGGCTCATGCAATGCAAATCAAATCAAAGCAGATTCTAACGAGTGGAATGGATTGTCATTTCTGAGCGAGAGCAATATACTGAATATGGATGCGCAACAAAATGGGTATACGGTTCGTTTAACTTTTTTCAAATGGTAAATCTATATGGAAGGATGTTTGTCTATCTTTAACATTTTTTCCTCACCGAAGTTTTCAAACGGTGGCGCCATTTTATTTGTTTGACTCATGTATATTGCATTTTAAAAATTGATCTCAGGTTTATTGGATCGAATCACCAATTCCTCGGCCGAGCCAACAACCCTGTTAGAGATATCAGTTGAGATTTTTCTTTTAACACGGGAGTGGAGCATATATTAGCGAATAAGCTTAGCGTAGTGAGGCCTATGTGAGATGATCAACGAATCAACAACGAGACAATCATGTCTAAAATCTTAGACAAGTGGTAGCAGAGAAATCAGGCCACACCGCGCATACACGCCGCTCATGCTCACACGCCGGCCGGCGGCAGCTGGAACGTACGAGGACGTGCTGGATTTCTCTGTTAGGTGCTGACGCCTGCTGACCTGGATGGATCTCCTTTTCCCCTTCCTGCTTTTTACTACTAGTTGTTTCTTATAAGATGAAAGCAACACGGTTACACACGTCCCCACTAGAAAAAGTAGCGACGCTGTCATGTAGTGAACGGTCGAAAGTCCAAGCGGCTAAGCAAACTGATACTCCTAATTAACTAAATTAGCAGTCTTTATTCCGTCCCTGGCCGGCGGCGTTTTGCAAATTCTAAAAAGTCTAGTGAAAAGTTAACCACAACCCTGAATCGGCCACGTTCCTCAGCTTCTTCTGCCATCGATTGATCAAACTATTTTGTGACCTAACTATAGCGGCGAGCACGGGTCCAAAGCCCCACCTCATTCCGACGCCCGGAGCGGAAAACTGAGTAGATGGAGACCCATCGAGACCCGGTCGAATACCGTGCAGATGGGAGTGGATCCCGGCGACAGCTAGGGTTGAATTGCCATTGGGTCCAACTGCCCAATACAACTGAGAAGCTGAACTTAATTATGTTTTTTTTTTTGGCATAGTAGCCGATTAATAGTGTCATTTGACACCAACGGGTGACGCTCCTGTTTTCCCTCTTTGTTGCGCCCTAGAACTTTTATATTTATGTTTGCTTTGCGATCATATAGACACGCTTAAGTCTGAAAGTTATGCCAGATTACATATTTATACAAGTCAAAAATTGTATTTCGGATTTTTTCCTTTAAAGTCGTTTGATTCATAGGATCATTTCTCATAGGAAAAATTTCTATAAGAATCTTGTAGTACAAACTTCATAGTAAAATAACATGAGCTCTAACCTCATGGAAAAATTTCTTCACCACAATCAAACACACTTCCTCTTCCCATAGGATTGGATTAGACATGACATGTCAATCCTATGAAATTCCTATTCCTACACTTTCCCATTCCTACGAATCTATGCGTTAACTAAACTCAAAAAAGAACTTGCACAAGCATGATGCAAGTCACCGAGGAGGCCCATGCGTCCAGGCCATCAAAGACCCGACATTTTCAATCTTTAGCATGGCGCGTGCGGGAAATCACGGAAGCCGTTAAATAACATCCAACGCCACATGGCCTCACAGACGCAGCTACAAATTCTCCCTATCCCAGTATCCCGTGCCCACCACTCATCACTCCCTCGTCTCATCTCCTCGCTCCTCCCACCATGGCCTTCTCTCCCGCCACCACCGCCACAGCCGCGGCGGCCGCCGTGGCATTCACCCCAGGCCGCATCGCGAGCTCGCCGTCGTCACTGTCATCGTCATTCCTCCCGCGCGCGGCCGGTGCGATTGTTGCGAGGAGACGCGCGGCGCCGACGGCCCGTGCCGCGGCCGTGTCTGTGCGTGCGCAGGCCGCCGGGGCCAAGAAGAGCGTGCTGGTCGTCAACACTAACAGCGGCGGGCACGCGGTCATCGGGTTCTACTTCGCCAAGGCGCTCCTCACCGCCGGGCACGCCGTCACCGTGCTCACCGTCGGCGACGAGGGCTCTGACAAGATGAAGAAGCCGCCGTTCTCCCGATTCTCGGTGCGAATTGAACCAGTGACCTGACGGCCTATGTGCCGCTGATAATCGATCGGAGGCTTCTTGTTCGTGTTTCTCATGTACTCCCGCGGGGCTAATGCATGCAGGAGCTGACGAGCGCCGGGGCGAAGACGGTGTGGGGTGACCCGGCGGACGTAGGCGCGGCGGTCGGCGGAGCGACCTTTGACGTCGTGCTTGACAACAACGGCAAGAACCTCGATGCCGTTAAGTATGTTCGACAGCTAGCTGCGTCTGTTTTCTGACACAGAAGAGTTCAGACTTCAGAACAATATACGATTTTCCCGTTACGTGCAGGCCGGTAGCAGACTGGGCCAAGTCGGCCGGCGTGGGCCAGTTCCTGTTCATCAGCAGCGCCGGGATCTACACTCCCACCGACGAGCCGCCGCACGTCGAGGGGGTAATATAGACGTCCTTGCACTTGTCAATGACATTTTTCATTGCAAGCAGAGCACGGTCTGATTTCATATTCTGGCGCAGGACGCCGTGAAGGAGAGCGCCGGGCACGTCGGCGTGGAGAAGTACATTGCAGCGGAATTCGGCAGCTGGGCCTCGTTCCGGCCGCAGTACATGATCGGCTCTGGGAACAACAAGGACTGCGAGGAGTGGTTCTTCGACAGTAAGGATCTAGCTCATTTCGCAACATGCCTCAAAGGCCAGATCGACAAACACATGTTGTCTTGTCGTGATTGCAGGAATCGTGCGGAACCGGCCGGTGCCGATCCCGGGGTCGGGGATGCAGCTGACCAACATCTCCCACGCGAGGGACCTGGGCAGCATGCTAACGCTCGCCGTGGAGAACCCCGACGCGGCGGCAGGGAAAATCTTTAACTGCGTGAGCGACCGCGCCGTCACGCTCGACGGTCTGGCCAAGATGTGCGCGGCCGCCGCGGGCACCACAGCCGAGATCGTCCACTATGACCCGGCCGCCGCAGGCGTGGACGCCAAGAAGGCTTTCCCCTTCCGCAACATGGTAACTAAATTTACATGGTATATATTGTTACATCAAAAGAGCTTGTGATTAATCGCGCCATGGTTTGCAGCATTTCTACGCGGAGCCTCGGGCGGCGAAGGAGGTGCTGGGGTGGACGAGCTCCACGAACCTGCCGGAGGACCTCAAGGAGCGGTTTGCCGAGTACGCGAGCAGCGGCCGGGGAGAGAAGGCCATGACCTTCGACCTCGACGACAAGATCCTCAGTGCCGTCGGGGCCGCTCCGGTCAGCGTCGCCGCCTAGGATGTTCTTGGACGCGCAGCGGGAAAGCCATATTTTTGTGTGGATACACGTATCATGCATACAATAAGAGGATGGAAATAACATAACATGGTGTCCATATGAGCTTGGTAAAAAGTGAAATCTGAGCTTAATTAAAACAGGAGTCCGCTGGTCACTGGTGGTGCAAGGCCCTTTCTTCATCTTTAGTGCTTCAGTGATTGGTTGGGTCCATCAGACTGTCTGATGCTACAGACCAATCCTAAGCACATCTGGATCTGGGTTATGCAAACTCTTGCTTTTGGTGGGAAACGAGTTTATAACTATATTCAGAAAACGCATGCATGGTAAGTCTTTGCCAAATAGAACATCAGCTTATCCGATGAACTGCCATAAGATGTTTACAGAAACAAAGAAACCACACTAAGATGCACACCAATCCCTTGCATCATCTCTACTACGGAGTATATAATATACTTAGTGGACGTACGTCGTACGTACATCGCTTGCAGCGCAGACGCGCTCCGTCGCGTCGATCGGTTGCGATTGCTGGGTGTGGGCCTTCCTATCGTGTGCATTGTTTCGTACGATGGATTCCTTGGTGTGGGCCGGCCCAATCAAGAGCCAAATTGATTGCCGATCAAGCGCTGCATAATTCCCGAGATGTATGCCAACATTGCTCCGAGACGGACTACTCGATCAGGCCACCATGGGGCGCCCGTATAAAAAGGATCGAAACACCAGCCCAACATTGCATAGCCTGAAGGTCCGCTCCAAGCCTCCAACTCATTGCCACGCCCGAAGATCCGCTCCAGCTCGATGTTCACGCTGTCTCGCCAGCTCAACATTGCCACGCTACCACGCCCTAGCATCCGCTCCAGCTCGATGTTTACGCCATCTCGCCCAACACGACATTGCCACGACCCAAATCCGCTCCAGCTCGACGTTCACTACCGTCTCGCCCAGCTCGACATTTCCACGCCCGAAGATCCGCTCGAGCTCGACGTTGATGCAGATAAAGAAAATCCAGTCGACTGACCAATGCCAACATGCGAAAATTCAGTCGACTGAATAGACATAAAAAGAGGGCAAGCGAATGAAGCGATGGACCATGCCAACATGCAAAAAGCAACCGTCTGATTTCTAGCTGTTCCGGGCAATACACGTCCTGTTTGCCAAACTAAACTCCAAATTCAAACATTACCGGACGTCTGGACATGATTAATTAGCTGCTTCATTGATCTTTGCTTTCGGTACAGTCGTTAGCATCTTAAGTGATGACCACATCTGAAATTCAAAGTATCCAGTAAAAATTCATAATGCATTTATGCCACACTAGATGATCCTTCGGTTATTTACATGTTACATCAGTTTGTGGTATAACATGATGTTGTGATTAATGCATTTATATTATTTTATTTTCCCGTTGCAACGCACGGGGATTATGCTAGTATTCATACTCTCGTTTTGTTTCCTTTCTAACATACTGATTTTGCTGCTTACTTAATTATAAGAATAGCGATACTGGTAACTTGGATTGTTGTCCATTTGTATCAATAAGCACATTCCGCATAAAGTTCTCAGCAGTAAGGAAACATCTTTGATTTGATCTCACAAACAGACCAACTGATAAAGTTAAACTCCCGGCGTGTAACCGCGAGAATCGATTCAACAATTACAATTCCAACGACTCTCGGATTGATCAGCCGATGACACTATGACTAGATTGTACATCCAGAAAGGTAAAAGATCTACCGAGCATCAGAGGCCAACATATGTGTCATGTTCTTAAGTTTGCCTCTAGCAGGGCTAAAAAAGGAATAATATGCCTCTGATGCCTGGGACTGGTTATCTTGAACTTGGACCTGCACCAGATCCCGCTTTGCTCCACTTCTCATGCCAACCAGAGAAGCCTGTGACAAGGGCTTCTTGCACCCATGGGTACCTGCTCCGCGCCGCTGCCTCAGGAACGGTGAGCCAGCTCCTCTGGCGGGTGCCCTGCTCAGGCCAAGAGGCAAGCTCCTCCTTCACAAGCAGTGCAAACACTGCCGCTCTACACATGCCTTCAGGGCAGAACTCGTCTTGATGTGTCTTGCTCTTGAAATCGTAGAAGCCCAAGAATTGCTTATGCACAGAAAGAATCCCACAGTAAGTGCGGTGGCACATGCTAAAAGCAAAAAAGGTGCAGAACAGAAAATACATGGGCATGACTTAAAGTTGCAAGAGAACAAAATTAAAAGGGGAATAAATAACATGCCCAACTTAGTCTCTACGAAACATTTACTAGTTAATCAAACAGGACCTAACATCAAATGATGGTGAGCAAGCCTTGTAATCACACAACTAAACTATTTGACTTGGCCTGCATATCTAAATAAATTGACAAGAAAAAAAGTTGCATTTACAATTTCCAACGACAACGAAATGCATATACCTTGGGTTCCAGTCAACACATGTATGGTACAATACATAGCTATGATTAAAATCATTGTTGACACAGTAGCAAAGTAGACAACATGATAGGAACATGGTTTCAGTCTGCATTTATGATCCAACAAGCATAATTGCTTAGGCATGCATTATTATCTAAGAGTAAGTCCACAAATATGGGCAACATCACGCTTAAATAATTAGAATCTACAGTTAGTACAATGCAAGACATGTAGGGCCTCTTTGATTTGTAGGATTGAATCCAATAGAAATTTGTCCTAAGGAATTCTTTGCACTAGATTTCATAGGAAACCTAGCATCCACTCAACCCCCTATTTCAGAATCCTTTATTTTTCCGGTGATGGAATCAGACAAACTTTGGTGCATACGAAATCCTGTAGGATTGGGGTGGGCATGCATGACATTGCAATCCGCGTTTTCCCTATTCCTGCGTTTTTCCTATACCCGCGAATCAAAGAGGCCCACTATGTGCGAAGTAAGATTAAACGTACCTAATTTCTAAAGTTACCTTTTTCCTAGTTCTTACCATTTGAAGAACAAGTGAATGTCGATATGAAAAAATGAGTAGCCGTTGTGCAATGGAAGTTAATATCCACATTTAACTTGGGTTAGCATGTGAGTACTTTAGTGTCAATCAAGCTTAATAGCAATAGTGGATATTGGATCTGCATGACCAGCTAAAACTGAAAGTTCCAGAGTCTCTATTATGTTTAAGGGTCAAGGTTAAGTCATGGGAACAAGTAGCTCTTAGATGGTAATGTGCATGAGACAAAAATATTAGAAGTTTAAGGATTGAATTGATCTCCCACAGTTTCAAAATTGAATGTGTCTTCATCAAACAAGAAACTTCATATGGAATTATCAATCAAAAACACCATTTTGCATGCGTCTTTAAGAAAAGGCCACAATCAAAGATGTGCCACTGTCAGGATACAATGATGGGCTAACATTTTATATTTAACATGTATATTTATGATTTACATAGCATACTGGGATAAAATTAATAAAGTTGTCCAAAGAGACTATATCTAATATCTCACCACTAATTCTCCTCGAACTCCAGCTTCTTCGATAGCTTCCCGAGCAGCTGCTTCTTCAACAGTCTCATCATTCTCCCATCCTCCCTGCAGCAACAAGACGCATAAAACTAAGGAACCTATATTATAATAATGCAATGCCTGTCCAAATAGAACAAAAATCATTGCATAATACTCGCTACTAAGAACCAAAAAAAGAAGTCATCAGACATAATGTACATGGACAAGCAAACTCCTTGAAAGAGTGCAAAGTAAAATTCCACACGATAAATTACAAAATAATTTAGCAAGTGGAAGGAAGAGTGCTATAGAAAGAAATGCCTCCTCGCTTATGTCATTTGGTCAAGAGATATGCCCATAAAATTCAACCCAAACCACTGGGCCTTCTCATGGATTTTTGTGCACACTATCTAATCAGATTGGCATTTGCATATTTTCCAGTGAGAATCTGAATAACTAAGTCACCAATCTTTTACACCTCAGAGTGCCTACTCAATCAGGATCTTGTAAGTGATGTTTATTGACACCGTCAGGGCAGAACACAAAATTGCTTGCTAACCAGTGAATAATGCGTCAATCTGGATAGGATATCAGCCATACGACTCGACAAATTTGAGGGAAGCATTATTCGCTGAATATATTGGTTCAGTTATTTTAGTAACTGAAGCACACAGAAAATGACATTTCCTATCTCCATTTCTTACAAAAGGGATGGATCTCTCAGGCACAGATGTTTTCGATTCTTATACCTTTGGAAATAGGAGACCTTGTCCACTCTGGGAGTTGATCATGAGAACTTCGACAAGCCCTTTCTGTTCATCATCAGAAGTTTCGTCGTTATTATACTTATATCTGAATGGTATGCACCTACATACATAGAAGGACAAAGTATCAGACAAAGGTCAGCAAGACTATTCGAAACACAAACTGGGGCTTTAATTCTGCTGAGAAAAAAAAACATGAAAGATTGTTAAGCATCGATTATGCATTTTACATTACAACTGCAGTTATTTTCTTCCCTTCATGATATTTCGGCGTAGTGTGGGGATATTAATAACTTCAAGCTTGAGAGTGTGCTTGGAATAATACTGTAGAACAAGGTGGAAACCCAGCAAGTCTTTATTTTCCGTCTATATACCATGTTTACTGTTTACATCAAGACAGAGGAATTATTTAGTAGATCAGGAAAGATAGAAAATAACTTTTTGGTCAATTCAGTGCCAATGTTCCAGAATGCTTGGTCAGATTCACTTAGTGGTGATACCTGGAAATGCAATTTGTATCCTAAAGTTTCTAGCCATTTGAAAGAGAAGAAATAATGAATGGTCATAATCTACTGGAACCGCTTATGGAGACTAACATAATTTGGAATATAGCACCAATCGCCCCAACTTATTTTTTTGATCTCTTGCAGATACTGTTATACAATCATACATATGGAAGTGAAATTCCTTGAATTTATACAGGTAATTTCTATGATCCAATTTCATCTCCGTATGCATGGCCTTCTCGCCCATCACACACAACTATATCCATGCATATCTACCATATTTGCAAAGCCTAGCATAAGGCATTAACTGAGAAAAAACATTCAGTCAAGCCATAAACTTCTTTTTCGTGACAAAATCCCAAATCGATGCACATCACCGGCACTAAGCTAGTACCAGTTCAAACATAGATTCACGAACCTCTTTAACCTAAATTAACGTCACTGTCTTGGACCTCAACCTTATCAATCACATTAACATCCGGGCAAATCCAGGAAAAAACAAAACAGTTTTTCTCGAACACGCATCCAAATGCACGTCATTTGTATTATAAGGGAGCACCGAGGTGGCACAAAGTATTACAACCAGCTGGAAAACAAGAAAGCAAAGCAACACACGAAGAAAGGAACAGAGCAAAGGAGACCAGAAAGCACTGCAGGACTACCCTAGCGCACCAGGAAAGAACAAAACAGTGGAGCCATCACCAGGTGCTACAGAGGTAACCTAATGTCGACCATAGTTACTGCTCACTGATCAGGACCACCCTCCTCACATGATTTAGCCGCACGTGCTGAACCTACCACCTACACACGATAATCCTAACCCACTACAAGAAAATGAATCTAGTCACCAGCTCTAGCAAGCAAGCAAAAATTTTGAGGGTGCTCCAGCAAGCAATCATGTTGTTTTTACAAAAGAACAACCAAGAACAGGACGCCTATCCTGCCTGCCGCATTATTCCAACGGATCAAGGATACCATGCGCTCGCACCTGCCTACGAACCAATCGAATCAGATTGGAGATAAAGGGGGGTGGGGGAAACAAGAGAGGATAGTACAGAGAGGGCCACTACTAACCCACCCGGCGACAAGGCGACGGCCGTCCTCGTAGCGCTGCTGGAGCCGGCCCGTGCGGGCCACCAGATCGCACATGCTACCTTGCCTGCCTTCCCTTCCTTGAGAATCCACCAATCGATCCGATCCGGTCGGCGAACGCGGCCGCGCCGCCTGCGCGCGTGCCTCTCTGTCCTGGCCGCCGGACTCGCCTCCTGCGGTGGACCAGAACAATGCGGCGGTGGGAGGACGGGGCGCTGATGGAGGAGGAGGGCGAGCGAGCCAGGCTCCAGAAGTCGAGAGGTGTGCCGTAGGGTGGGCTTCCTACCTCCGTTTTGCCTTTTTTTTTTTCTCTCTCTATAAATTCTCTTTGCCTCAATCTTTTTCTCTTTTGTTTCGGACACACCTCATACTCCATCTGTTTCAAATCACTTCGTATATTAGATTTTGGGACTGTCTATTCAACAGACGTCTGTTTTAGAATTGGGGCACAGACGTTTTTTTCGGCCAACCACGCGTTGCCACGTCCCCACGTCACACCAAACCGAAACAGAGAGGAAATTCTTCGCGCGCTTTCCTTCCCGCGCGCTAACGGGTCCATTTGTTCAAAAAACCGCTCCGACCCAGAATGAATGTATCAGTTGTCTCAGTTACAAAGGCCCAACAAACAGATGAAAAAGGCCCAACACGCCCACAGAAAAGCAGGCCCTTTTTAACGTCCTTCTTCTTCGTCAAGAAAACAAACAGATCCACCCGACGAACAAACCAGAGACAGGCAAATAAAGCAGTACGACTGCAATTCTCCATCGATCTCCATGGATCTATCACCCAAGCCACCAGACGGAAGTACTGACCTGAGGAGCAAGCAGGATCCCCCCGTGGGACTTCAGGTCCTGGAACAGAAAACTGAACATTCATCAGGAAAAGCTTCCTCTTCTCTACTAATTTTCCTTCTTCTTTGTTGACCAGAAACATGAACAACAGAAGGGGACTCGTCAAGCTTCCTTGTTTGAATCACCCAGCGAGGTGATCACACACCAGTCCTACAGTCTACAGGTAACTCAAAAACCCCAAACCACTACGTAACTCAAAGCCTACTGAGATGAGTGAGTAAACTAATGAGGAGCATGATTATTCTAAGAAAAGAGGATGTCAACTAATGAGGAGGAAAATGATGAATAAACTGAGTAAACAAGACCTAGGTGATTATTCTAAGAAGAGCATGTCAACTAATGAGGAGGAAAATGATGAATAAACAGATGTTTTTACAGCTTTGTTTTTACTGTTCTCCTGCATTACAAAAACTAGCAGATCTAGTCCATTTTAGTGAATTCATACAGAGCATGTCAACTATATAGTCAGTCCTTCCAAAATCATTACTATATGGTCAACTAAATTAAACAGATGTTGTAAAAAACAGCAAATGTTGACAAACTCATCTGACTGCAGTCATCCTACTAGCACACAAAAGTTCATTAAATCTCTGGAAAAAGGTTCATGCAATTTGAACTGAAAAACTATACAAACATTACTGAAAACATACATATGGTTCAACAAAAAACAAACATTATTGTAGATAAAAAGACACCAGAAAGACGAGCCCATTGTATTCATACATATATGATACACTGAAAACACACTGATGAACTAATAACGATTTCCATTTATTCATACATGCATGATGTGATGCAATGAAACTAAAAAGGGATACCATTTGATCAAAAACAAAGTAAAAGAGACAACATAAACAAGTCGAAAACCTGAAAGTGTTCAGGTGAGTGATGCCTGTGATGGAGACATCCCCCTACAGCATGTGGAAAACCATGCTCACCGGCTGGATTCCGTTCCTTTTAAAAATGATCAACACAAGTGATCCAGCTGCGAAGTTGCTTGTTCTAGCAAAAAATCCCAGCCAGATATGAACCTTGTTCTCCCGTCAGCGCATATAGCGTACTCAGCTTGAATTATCATCCCATCATGTAAAGAGAGAAAAGCTTCACCAGAAACACCCAGGTTCAAAGCTTCGGATATGATCTTTGGAATCCTCTGCAAGAAAATACAGTGAAAAACTAAGACTGAGGCATACTACAAACTTCTAGTCTAGGAAAAAATCAGAGAAATTATGGCCAGATAAAATTACCATGAAGTTTAGCTCAATGTCGGAGGAAGAAAAGCAATGTAGATACACACAGTCTACATCGCCAGACCACTGCACGATGGCGTTAAATCGGTTAAACTGTTCCTCGGTCAAGTGAAAATCAGTACCTCCAGGGGCCATAGTTTGTTCATATAGAGCTTCAAAAACAAAAAACAAAAAACCCATAAATATAGAGAGAATCCATTCGAGACAGCTCATTAAGAACATATATTTCACAACACATAAACCTAAAAAAGAGACCGACAAATGATACCTGATAATTGCTCCCCGTTAGCTCCTTCAGGCGATATTGGTATTGTCTGTGGCATATCCTGCATGTTGAACAAGATCTTGTGTCCTGTGCGCATGCCAAACTGACAAATGAATATCTTGTACCCATAACCAAAAAGCCGTGTGGGTTGTCCTGATTTCTTCTTGATGTCAAAGCGATACTGGTGACCATCGGGTGTTGCGACGTCTACAATGTTCCCAGTTCCCTGGTTAAACGATTTTCTGACATAGCATGGTACAACCTAGCACACAGAAACACATTGTAGATACATGAGATGTGACGATTAATATGAACAAAGATGTGACGAAAAACATTACAAAAAAAGGATTAAAAACTTACACAAAACTTGTGAAAATCCACTGTAAGGTTCACATAAAATGGGCTCCTCAAACTGAGACTTAAGTCACACCTACCCTCTGTTGATCCGCACCTATCACAAGCCATCTGAAAGCAAAAAGGAGGAAAGGGTGTGAGCTGTTCTGGAATAGAAAGGATGTTTCCACATATATATAGGTCCAAAAAAAGGATGTCTAGATGTGTGTGCATTGTTGCAGATGGTCCATATTCAGACACTGAAACAAATGGAGATAACTGACTAAACTGAAACACTGACAAGATTAAACAAGACTGAGCTAATTGATTATTTAAGATACAGCAAATTGATTGATAGTTATAGAGATATTGTTAGAAATATAGATAGAGATAGAAACAATAAATAAACAAGACTGACTAAACTGAGACAATTAAACAGACTAACTCAATGAATTGGCGCCGTTGCCGAGTAAACAGAGACAACTGACTATACTGAATCACTGAGACAATTAAAGAGCAAAATCTGAAACACTCAAATGAACTGAGACACTGACAATACTGAATCATAACTGAGAGAGAAAGATACAATAAACTGAGTCACTGAGACACTGACAATACTGAATCATAACTGAGAGAGAAAGATACAATAACTGAGTCACTGAGACAATGAAACAAAACTGAGCAAAAACTGAAACACTGAGACAATTAAATGACTACCAATAACTGAAACTCAATCACTGAGACAATTAAATGACTGACCAAAAACTGATTATCTGAGATAGAGTAATCGATACACTAAATAACTGAAACACAAACAGAGACTCGAAGTAATGAGATAACTAACTAAACTCAAACACTGAGACAATTATCTGAGATAGAGATATAGATACATTATCAGAGAGAGAGAGAGAGAGAGAGAGAGAGAGAGAGAGAGAGAGGATGAGAAACTATAAAACCTGTAGAGACAGAGAGAGAGAGAGAGAGAGAGAGAGAGAGAGAGAGAGAGAGAGAGAGAGAGAGAGAAGAGAAACTACAAAAACTGTAAAAATAAAGATACTAATGATTGAGAGAGAGAGAGAGAGATAGATGCTGGGATAGAGAGAGAAATAAATGAAATAGATAGAGAGATAGAGAGATGCCACAAATAGATGAGAGACATAGAGTGAATAACAGAGATGGCATTCTATCTAACATATCTATTATTATTTTCAGGATATACATGATGAATTCAGGGATGGGAGCAAAAACTACGAAACATTCCGATGCACAGACGTGTTCTTGCAGGTACCATGTAAAAACTCATTATAAAAACTATTTTAATATAGTCATTAAAACAGAGCTCAAGACAATGAGAATTAACATCCCATTTTTCAAAAATAATGCAGGGAAATGGCTTTTCATTCACAGAGTTGCTGGAAGGGAAATATGATACATCGTATTCCTCAAACAGTGCTCTCTCTACCATACAGGTTATTAGTTTCGTCAGTAATATTTGTTCTCAAAAAATTACTACAAAATATATGTTCTACTAACATAAATTTAAATGATGCAGATGGAGCAACCGGATGGTCATGGAGTTTCAACAAGTTGCTCGCAAAACATTGTTGGGCAGATAAACAGAAGTACCGAAACATACATAGAGGTGTTTGTTTAATATATATTATATGCCACTAATTTCTTATTGAGGAACCGAAGAAAATTAATATAAAAATAAAGGTTAACAAATATGCTATTATGCAGGAGGGTGAGAACTTCTTACAGGCGGGAAGTGGCACTGGACCACATGAGACTTGGGACTATGATCCATGGGCAGATGTCTTATTTAGGGACATGGAGTTTGATGAGGTATACTTCTGGTCTTGATTAAAACTATGAAAGAAAATGGAAAAATAACAAGTTAAAAATTGAATAAAACTTTGTAACACTGACTTTTGTCGCAGGAGAATGCACAAAAAGATGCAGATCCAACAAATTCAATGGAACAAGAACCACGGAATAATGATACAGAAACAGCTGAGAGATCAGAACAGCAGGGGGAAACACAAAGGATTGTGAAGAAGAAGAAAAAGAGATATGTGAGGAAGATGTTGAAAACTTCATCGAGAACGAAGAACAAAACTCACAGGGACAAAATGACAACTCAATTGACAAAGATCAGATACCAGAAACAGGGATGCATTTCGATACACGAGAGAAAGCTCAGAACTTCTTCAACGAATATGCATTTGCAGCTGGCTTCTCAACTGCTATAGTTTCAACTGGCAGGACAAACAGCAGAAAAAGAAATAGAGAGGTCATAAGAGTCACAATGAAGTGCAACAAATATGGAGCGAATACACAGCAGGAAAGAGGGCAGGTTCCAGTGCAGAGGCAGACAACAGTTATTGATAGAACAAAATGCAAAGTTGAAATGGTTATAGCTGAGAAAAATGGGGTCTGGCGTATAACGAACCTCTGTCTAGACCATAACCATGCTCTAAGCCCCCAAAGCAGGTTCTTCAGGTCGCACATCTACATGACAGATGAGGAAAAAGCAATGATAAGGTCACTGCGACAAGCAAACATAACTACAAGCAAGATAGTATCGGTGTTGTCGTATCTGCGAGGCGGCCCAGAAAACACACCATATAACAGGAAAAAAGTGAGTAATTATGGAACAATAATCAACAGAGAACTGAAGAACAGTGATGTCATGCAAGTTGTGCAATACTTCAAACAGAAACGATCCGAAAATGAGAGTTTTTACTACTCATTCCAGGTAGATAAGAACAACAAGGTGAAGAGTGTGTTTTGGGCTGATGGAAAATCAAGGAGCTTCTATGAAAAATGTGGGGACTGCATTAGTTTTGACACAACATTTCTAACAAACAAGTATAACCTCCCATTTGCTCCGATAGTAGGTGTTTCTCAACATGGACACACCTACCTATTTGCATGTGCTCTGGTGGTTAATGAGTGTGCTGAAACTTTCAAGTGGGTATTCAGAGAACTCATTTATGCAATGGGAGGGAAACACCCACAAACAATCATTACTGACCAAGACAGAGCTATGGCAGTTGCAATCAAGGCTGTGTTTCCACTGACAGTTCACAAATGCTGTGTGTATCATGTGAAAAGCAAAACAGAACAGAAAGTTGGAAGAACATTCCAACTAAATGAAGGGCTATTTGAAGAGTTTCAAGATGTGGTCGACAACTCACTAACCGAGCTAGAGTTTGAGACACTGTGGCAACAAATGATATCAGATTTTAAAGTCGAACACATTGAATTCTTCCAAGTCATATGGAAAAGCAGGAAAAGGTGGGTGCCTGTTTACTTCAAGAAAGATTTCTTCCCCTTCTTGCAAACAACAGCAAGGAGTGAGGGGATGAACTCACTGTTCAAGAGAGGTGTTGGTGCACAGTACAGCATGACAAGTTTTCTCCGAGAATATCAGAGAATCATGGACACAATTCATTCCAGAGAGGATGAGTGTGACCACAATGCAATACACAAAAAAGTGCCAACTGAGAAGATGTTAACTAAATACTACATAGAAATGCAGGCGCACGATCTATATAACCTATCGATATTCAGGAGATTTCAAAAAAATCTAACTGATGTCACAAGACTGAGGCTAAAAGAAGAGGAGCCAGGACAGCTGTACCTGGTGTTTCAGGCGCCAAATTATCCCATCAAAGAGCACAGGGCAAGAACTTATGTTGTAGAGGTTGACTTGGAGAGTGAGGAATACCACTGCATCTGCTGCAAGTTTGAGAAAGATGGGTTAGTTTGCTCTCACATTCTCAAGGTGATGCTACACTTAGACATCGATGAAATACCAGACAAGTACATAATTGACAGATGGCGCAAAGCAAATAAGAGAGCGAATCCATTACCTATACCACCAAAACTCGCTGATAGTGATACACTCCGATACAATGTGCTTGCCAGAAGAATGGTCACATCAGCTACAAAAGGGGCCACGCATCCAAGGAAGTACGAATACTTGCAGAAAGAGATGGACAGAGTAGACAAAGGTCTTGAGGACATTGAGCTAGAGCTTCAAGAAGAAGCGAAAAATAAAGCAGCTGAAACAAGAACAATAACAAACTTTGCAAACCCTTCTGTCGGCGCCGATGATACATCGACAGTAGAACTACTAGACCCTGATGATGCCAACACAAAAGGGAGGAAAAGGCTGATGACAATTTCTGAAGCATTAAAGGTAGGAAAATTCTACAGATGCGGCCATTGTAGAGAATATGGTCACACCCGAAAGAAATGCACAAGACTGGATGAACAGTTCAACTTCCCACCTCTAAAACGCGCACGGAAAAAGAAGAATGATGATTCAGGTGAGTGCATGTTAAAACTGATAATTTTAAAAGATATTGAAAAAAAGGTTTCTAACAATTACACAATGCCACTTTGATAAAACTTGCAGCATCACAAGCCACAGATTCAGCAGCGCCGTCCAACACCAGTACAAGAGCAAAAAGACCACCAGCAACGAAAAGAGGCCAGAAGAAGAAGAATGAAAATCAGCCATACACTGAAGAACATGCCTCCGTGCCCGTGCAAGACCAAAGAGATGTGCTAAACCAGATCGGTCCAGATGGCCTGTAAACATCAATGCGTTTTTTGAATGTTCCGTTTTGTACTACTGGTTGTAACTATCATGAAGGATATGATGTAGAATTTACTGGCTTTAGTTGCAATGCTATATATCGAACTACCAGGTGTAACAAATTAAAATTCTTGCAACCAAAACATGCTTGCTGCACAGAGAAGACAACGATGTTTGCATATATATATATAGGTCCAAAAAACAAGTATGCCCTAGATGTATGTGCATTGTTGCAGATGGTCCAGTTTCAATATGAAATAAAGATAAAACATGATAAAAAATGCTGCATCATATGAGCACTCATACACTGAAAATGAGATAACTAACATCCCGAGAAGACTGACTTAACTGAATAACCGAGACGACTGACTTCCCGACTTCCCGACTCTTCCCGACTTCCCGACTCTTCCCGACGACTAGCTAAGCGGCTTCTCCGACTTCCCGACGAGTAACAAACCACCTTCTCCGACTTCCCAACTCTTCCCGACTTCCCGACTGAAAACTTATACCATCACAAAACTTAATACACGGAGAAGACAAACTGCATGATTACATTGCGACAAAACATATCCAGAGAACAAAAAGTGCTACAAACCACTTGAAAGAAACAGTCTTACACACATACAAACCACTTGAAAAGAAACAGTCTTACACACACACGCGTACACTATGATATTTTTGTGCCACCCAAGGGCAAACAGTTTAAAACAATCAGGCATTCCCCAGTGCATTTGATGTTCGGTGGCGAAAACAACTTGGCTCCAGAATGACACAGAAATCATCATGTATAACCCCATTCCCATCCCAATACCAACGGTCATCATCAGCCCTGCGAACAAACCCATACAAAAAGTAAGAGACATACTACTGAATGGGAAAAATGAAATCTACCACAAGACATACTACAACAAAGGATGCAAGACTAGAAACGTATACCGCTGAATAAAAATCAGTGACCAATCTCATGTCTGTGCAGTTCTGGTTGTTGAAATAAAGCATGTTCGCATACAGGATCCTAAGATTGAGAATATCATGGCGCGAAAAGATAGTGCGAGTATCAACATCAGGCTCCCATGTTTCCATGAGCTTCATCACAAAAATTCCACAATCTTTGCTACTGTGAGCAACAAAAACAAATAAAAAGGAACAAAGAATGATAAGAACAAAAAACAGAAGATATATAGTGTCAGCAGTAATGTAAGAATGCAAAAAATCTGATAGAGAGTCTTACCCCGGGTTTTGCTTAGGTACATCTGGATATAGTGCTCCAAAATCCCTGAAATTGTGTTGCTCACTGATGATAACTTCCCACAAATGTATAAAGTTATCTATCTGAAACAAAACAACAAAAAGCTTCAGAGGAAAATTTAAACAAAACTCAGACTAAGAAAAATGAGAGTATAAATTTACAAAAACAATATGAATAGAAAAGCAGAATTCTCTAACCAAACGATTCTTCGTTGCTAGGTGGAATGAGGAATTCTGATCAAGTAATGAGTCCAAGAATGCAAACACCTTAAACTCGAAGTTGACAGCGAAACCGAACCAATGCCCATTATTAACAATTGGGAAGAGCAACTGAAAAAGAAAAAGAAATAAATAATAATAAAAATAAGATACACACTACTGATTGTGAGAACTCATAAAAAACCAGAGAAAAGACTGAAGAACATGTTACCGTATTATCTCTATGACCAAGATTTCTGCCCTTGCTAGCTTTTGTTGCACCCTCAAAAGCTTTTCGAACAGTGACCTCATGATTATTACCAGCATACTTGAGAATGGCATCCTATATAACGCAACAAGATGAGAAAAAGGGATAACCAGAAACCTATCCGTAGATATAAAAATGTGACTGCAAACAAGCTTTTCACACAAACATAAAAGACACAAACTGAGCTATACTTACACCAATATGGGGGAAAAAATAATGCCTCCCAGAACTTGTGGGATGCCGTTCTTCAAAAAGCAAGCGACAAAAACAAGGTATGATGAAGTTATCAACTTCACCATTAGGCATGAAAGACAATCCCAAGGACTGATAACTACAATGCACCTTCGGGTAATCAACACCATGGTCCCTGGAAAAAAACAAAAATAATAAGGTAACAAAGAATTTATAAAAAAGATACCTACACTACCATGCATCAGAGAGACTGCCAAGATCAATACAAAAAACAATAAAGCACATAAACTCACTTCTTGATAGGACTGTGTGCAAGTTCCACAATAGCTGTGTAGTTGATAATTTCTTCTTCAGATACAGGGAACCTTTCATTACTCTGCAGAGGTGGATTCTGCCCAGTGACAAGCCAGTTGACAAACTTATACTTGGGGTATAATTTTTTTCTGGGGACATCATGTGCATTCTTGGAAGTTCCTTCAACTTGAGAATCAGGTGCGTTATGTTGGAAAGTTGAGACACCTTTCGCTCCAAGCTGTTTGGGGACTATCATGTTGTTGTAAATGGTGTCTGCCTTCTTTGACAACACAGCACTTCTCTTCTGTAGATCATTTGAACCAACGGTACGAACTACGCCATCATTCACATCCTGCATTGTAAAAACAAAACACAAAAAGAGCACATGCCATGTAAGGTGCAAAACATCTGATGTATGAAATCAAACACAAACCCTGACAAAAAAGAGAAACAAAAACAACAAGCATCACTTACCAAAGAGGGGTCCGGAGGAAATTCTGCGATTAGTATCGGAACTTGTTTTGATCCATTTCTCTGAGCACCATTCGATATATTCAACTTGAAACCTTCAGTTGCAGGCTGTGATGCATGAAAAAACCGAGTAAAAAGACACAACTATCAAACAAAAAACCTAAAACAGAAAAATGAACGATATGTGAACATAAGAAACAAACAAACCTGCACACAAGGAGAATCAGGGAGATGTATAAGTGGGATATTTACTTTAGATTTGGTTGGACAAGAGTTATGTTTGAACATATTTTCTGCATCTTCTGCGCTGATAGTGTTACAGTTCCTAGCCTTCACCTTCTTAAGCGGGGCATACCAGGGGCTACATAAAAAAAATGACAAACACGACAGAAAATGAATACCACTAAAGAAAATCTACAACTTTGTTATGATGCAAAGCTAAAAAGATAAG
This sequence comes from Poa pratensis, assembly GCA_947311845.1. Classification (NCBI taxonomy): domain Eukaryota; kingdom Viridiplantae; phylum Streptophyta; class Magnoliopsida; order Poales; family Poaceae; genus Poa; species Poa pratensis. Next base: position 88,426,116 of record CAMZMU010000052.1, on the reverse strand, counting down.
GGAAAGGTTACCTGTCGAATGAGTACGACCATCCACAACTTTGGTTATAATGCAATCAGAGGGTGTGACTGCAGACAACACAAAAGGATGAATGAGGAGACAACATAGATGATGCTAAAATACTCATACCATGGCTGAAAAGAGAACTTCACAGATTAGGGGAGGTATTTTACAAACAAAAAAGAAAAATCAAGCAACCTGGTTCAGGGCTTTTGTACGATGCAGATGCAGCAAGTTTTGCAGCTTCCTGGAGAGTGGAAGTTGACTTTTGCTGAAAAATTTCAGACTCAACTCTACGAGTTGCCATTTTCTGGTTGCAAGTGTTCTCATCAGGTACACGAGTGTTCTTGTCAGGTGCATGATGATTGACAGAGGCTCTGCCGTTGATATGAGTCGACTTGCATAGGAAATCAAGCACGCTGCTAACTAAATCTTCAAGTTTTCTTTTACTGGTTGCAGACTTGGTCGAAAGAAACTTATCACCAATACTTAGAATACCATCAACTACCTACAAGTTAGTGAGAAAAAAATAAAAAGGTTGGAACTAACCTAACATCAAATTTGATATGAAAAATTACCAAAGGAGATGATCAAAAATGTATAATAAAAGAGGAAACAAAAATAAGACCACGTAAGAAATCATACATCGGGCTGGAGTGAGCTAACACACTGGTCTCGAACTTTGTTCCTGAAGTCAATAGATAATGGAGAGGGGACAGGAGATAGTCTAGGGACCCCAATTGCATGAGAAGCCGACAAGCCCTGCATCAGAAATCACGACAAAAAAACATTCACCAGAGAGCGCACGAAAAACACAAAAACAAATAAAGACATAACGAAGATATAACAACCGTTATATTTTCGAAAAAGAACAAAACAAGATCATTACATTCAAATTTTGCCCTGGTGGCCATGTTTCCTTCAGCTGTTTCTTCCCAAACTGTCGTCCACCTTTCCGATCAAGTTCTGAAAATGTATTAATCATGTTCGCCCTCCAAACAAGAACCCTGGGATGACTGAGCGCAACATTCAGATTGCCAAAGTCCAAACAATCAAGGTATCGCACCTACGAAGAAAATTAGACCGTGAACAGACCATAAGAAGAAAAGAACAAACAAAAAAGAGGAGAAACATGCAACACTCACCACTGGCACATAGTTGCACCCCACAGGAGCCTTAATCCTTCTTCCTTTCAAATTGCCAAATGAGCTAAACTCATGAATACTGTTAAGACAGTGGGCGTAAACACTCTGACTGAAATCATAGCCTCTAGCTGCAGCAGGATCCTTGAGTACTGAGAGATACTTCCAGCTGATAGAATGACTGATATCGGGGCAGAGAAAGCAAGATATAGCGATGGCCATAAAACACACAAATACATCAAGCTCGCTTAACGGGTCATTGCTGCTCAGCTTTGTCCCAAAGAAAGTAACATTAGGAACCTCTGATAAACTGAAATGTGAAAGAATAAAAGCCCTGCCTTCGTCACAATCTAGTGGAATCTGAATCCCACCTATGGGCAAGCCCAGGACAACATGAAAAGTTTCCTTTGATATTTTAATGGATTTCCCACATACTGTCATCTGGGAGCAATGGGGATCAATGCTGTCAGCAACCCATCTGCAAAAGGCTGATGATATGTGACAACAGTCAAACAAAAGGAGACACCCAAAACCAAATTTCTCGATTATTGATCTTTGCTGTGGTGTCAATTTCTTCAATATCTGCATGAAATACTTGCACCCATATCTAGTAAAAACACTCTTATCAACACCATCTGTTCTGCTCTTCTTAGCCTACAAACAACCATAAACAAAAAACAGTTTAACCAAAAAAGAACCAAAAACAAACAACTGAAAAAGAAAACAAAAGGTGTAGACATGAAGTGTTAACCTCATTGGGTCCAATTGTATCCTGGCAAAAATCTGAAAAATTCCTTTTCAAACTATTGATAGCCTGCAAGAAATAAATGAGTTACTACATTACACAACAAGCCACGCCCCAATGAACGCATTTTTCGATAAAAAAATAAAAGGCCTAAAACAAACCTTCTTCATGAAGAACCCAAAAAAAGCATCATCTAAGGCTGGGTCTCTAATTGCTTGGGCTGTTACCTGAAAAAACCACAACAAAAATCAATACGATGGCTTCCGATGATAACCACATAACCGCGTACGGTCTATTTGAAAAAAGCAAATGAAAATAAAGAGACAAAGGAAAACTCACGTCGTGATCACTTGAAAGGCTGTACCCATCATAAGTATCACCGCCATAATCAGTGGATACGCGTTCCGATCTATGCAACATAAGAACTGATTAGACTCAACATCTACTATAACAGAATAGTGCTCCAAGCTACAAACTCTACTATATCAGAATAATGCTGCAAGCTAAAAACTCCTACAAATTAAGCAATCTATCAGTTTACCACATGTGGTTATTCATTCTCCTCCTAGTACTACAGAAAACAACAATGCTATAAGTTACAGTAAATTCCTACAAGCAACATAGTCACATATGGGATCCAAAAAAACACTGATGCAAAAACGACACAAGCAACCCTCTATGTGTGGGATATAAAATATGGAGACACTTGTCAAACACACAAAACATAATCAAGCTCAAAAATGAAGGTCGTTATCCAACATTTGCAGGGTTCAAAAAAATTCAGTCAAGCATTTTGCAGGGGACAAACATTTCCAAGCTCGAAAATGAAGGTCGTTATAGTACTGACAACATAAATTGGATAACAACATGTGGGTTCAGAGCACAACCTACATATGGATTCAGACAAAGTCTAGCAAGTAAAATCACACACTACCCCATGAACTGAACCCCCATGAACTAGAGACACCTCTCAGAGCACAACCTACATATGGATTCAGGCAAAGGCTAGCAAGTAAAATCACACACTACCACATGAACTGAACCCCCATGAACTATAGACACCTATCAGAGCACCACCTACATAGAGATTGAGACAATATCCAATTCACGTCGCCAATCACCATACAGAACATCTACACACGCTTGCCGGGCCCCCCCGACAGAACCATGAGTTCAGAACGACGCTCCATGAGTTCAGAACGCCGCTGCCCGACGGGATCCAGCAGCACCGCCGCCGCCGCGTGCATCTGCCTCCGGTAGGGAGCCACATCGACAGAAATTAAGGCAGGAATCAGCGAATAAGCCGCGCCCCCGACGGAGAGCTACATGAGTTCAGAACGCCCCGCTGACCAACGGGATCCAACACCGCCGCCGCCGCATACATCCGCTTCCGACAGAAAACGAGAACAGAGCCACCGCGACAGAATAAAACGCAGGAATCAGCGACGAACGAAGCAAACCTTCCCCGCCGCGGCGACGCCTCCAACCTCCGCGGATCTCCGGCATGGCGAAGGGCCGTGGCACAGAGCGATGGGGAATCGCCTCCTCTGTTCCACCGCCCGCCGTCCCCTCTCTCTATATTCGACGAACAGTAGCGAGCTCAGAATGAAAAAGAAATTCAAAAAAAAACCCACCGCTTAGCTGATAAACGGCTGATAAACGGGTACGGGCGAGAGAAACCCGGTAGGAAGACTCAACCCGACGAAACCGACCCGCCCGCGACGTCGACACGCGCGAGCGCCGGACGCAGCAACGTGGAAGGACGCGCACGAATCCTGGAGCGCATCGGACGGACAGAAAAACGCTGTTCCTGAAAACGAAAACAGACACCAGAAACAGAGCAAAAATCTAGATTTTTTCCAATCCAAGTTATAAACTTTTTAAAGTTTGACCGATTACATATAATATAATAATATCAGCATTTAAAATTATAAATTATATCTAAATATATATTGCGATGGTTCTAATGCTATTGGTTTCCTTGGATATTTTTTCTATATACTCCAAATATTAATTTAGACCAAATTTAATATTGTGCGGGGTAACTTGAAACTGAGAAAGGACTGAACAATCGTCGATTTCGTGACCTATCACACGGTCGAGAGGTTCCACGAGTTCACCGCTCCAAGTCAGATATCGCCACGTCCATGTCGTCACTAAGATCATCCATAGCAGATCGCTTGAAACGTCAAGACCTTCAAAATAACCACATTTTCAAGGTTATTGGCACAAATAATGTCGGGTTACCCCATGGATAAGGCCCATGGGAAATAAGGTGATCCATACCCTACTCATTCGGGTTGGGTGTCGGTGGACAAACATACCCTTGGATCAGATTACCGGGCTTATAGCATCTCTATCAGATTCCAGATTACCGGGCGGTGGTCGTGAGCCTCCGGGCGAAGGTGAGAAAGTCGTTGCCACCGATCGGAGGGAGCGGCCAGCTTCGAGGGCGCCTATGGGACGGGATCGTCCCTATGCTACCACGCTGCACCATTGCCCCATCCTCGGACAATGTGGAGACAGGTAGCTACCGTCGCGTGAGGGGGATGTTGGAGGACGAGCTGCCTCTGATGCTAGAAGGGGAAGTCGTTGTCACCGTGGGCGGCATCGGATCTAGGGGACGTGCTAATGGAGCACGTGATGGCGGCATTCAAGCGGACAACCGACGATGAGCTCAAGGCCGGCACGGCCGTGGTGGAGGAAGGTGCTCCCTGGTGCTGCGCCTAGAACTTGAATTAAAAATCGAAATGCGTGAGTTAAACGAGTAGGTCCAACTCGACTTGGCTTGACTCAAACTCGTTGCTAAATGAGCCGAGCCGACTTTTCATTTTAGACGGTAAATGAGTTCGAGTTAAACGAGTTGAGTTCCGAACTACTCGTTTAACTCGGTAAACTAAAGTTAGTATATGTATTGTTGTCTTTGTAATTTTTTTTTCGAATTATTATAGTTTAACGAATATATATATTACTTAATATATAGTGTAATATTGTCATTGGTCATTGTGATAATTGCATCATACATGCCTAAATAATTAGAAATAATATTATATATAAAATATCGTACAATGCATATTAACAATTTTACCGAGTTAAACGAGCAAACTCGCGAGTTTAACAAGCCGAGCCGAGTTTCATTTCTGACCTCGTTTGTTAAACGAGCCGAACCGAGCTGGCTGACGAGTTTCAACAGTCGAACCGAGGGGGCGACGGGGCGAATCCTAGCCTCCATCTCCTCCAGCCATCCTCCTCCTTCCCTCTCCCCCGCCGTCGCCGGCTGCTGCCGCCGGGAAAATCCCGCGCGGTGCCGGCGACGGCGGGACTGCCTCTACCTGCGCGCTAGGAGGGAGGCGCGGGGCTCTCCCGTCCGGCGGCGGTGCAACATGGGTGCGGCCCTTTCCGGCAGGGCGGTCTCAAGGGCAGCGTGGCCGGAGTCAAGGATGATGTGGGCGGCGACGTCGAGCTCTACGTCCGACAGAGACTTGGGTCGAGCGGCGCAAGGAAGGGCCAGATCCGGGCGGCGGCGGGCCAGGCGGGCCTGCTGCGTGTCTGGAACAGGCATGGCCGGCGTAGCGGCAACTCCGGTCGATGTCGGCGCGGTGGTGCCCGTGCGGTGCGGCGACCAAAGCGGCTGCCGTGGGTGTACGAGCCGGATCTGGGCCAGGCGGGCCCAGATCTGGCGGCGCCCTCGCGGGTCCTCCTTGGACTTGCAGGTCGTGCTTGCTAGGGACTGACGGTGCTGGTCAGGGGCTTGGACGCCGGGGTTGTGGCCCCAGGTGGTGGGCCTCATGGGTGTTTCTCCGGCCAGCACCATGGCGGCGGTGGTGGCTGCGCCCTTCGGTCGTGTGGGCGACGATGGGTGCAACAGCGGGTGGCTCGGGCATGACCTCTCCGGTGGTGCTGCCCAGATCTGGAGCTGAATGGCTACTCCCGTCGTGCACGCCCTTGGACCCTCTTCGTGTCATGGGGGAGTAAACGGGCGAAAGCTCTATGCTTCGGCATTGATGGCGGCGACACCCACGGGTGCCGCTACTCCTCTTGAGGACGTCGTCGGGGTACTCGTTCTCGTGACAGAGTTCCAGGTGAATACCGAGGTCTTCGGACTTGACGGCGGCGACGCTTTGCGCCGTGACCCTCTTGGGGGCGATGTTGTGGAGCTCAGGTGCCCAAGGGATGCATGGCGTGGTGTTTAGTCATTTAGGTTTACATGTTCGGCTTCATAGTTGTGTTTCGATGCGACTTCTGTTATCCGGTTATCCCGGGATCTTCTTTGTAAGAGGGTTTCCTCACTACCTTGTATCGTTCGGCCGTGTGGCTTTATTTTTAAATCGGGGCGCAAGCCTGTTTCGTGGTGGTGACAGTCGAACCGAGACTGTTCACCTCGGCTCGAATCTAAAGAGTATAATCATGGGGGTGCTAGGGCGTTCACCAGAGCTCAGCGAATGCTGGCCGTAGATAAGGATTTACGGTCGATCTCAGCCGTCCGATCCCGCGGTTTTTTACTGTGCCTGGTCCCACATGTCATCGACTTGGTGGCTAGAAGATTCGGTGCCTCTGCGGGCGCGGTGGCAGTGGCCGTTATTCCGACGGAGCCGCTCTGGGCAAAATCGTCTTTTCGCGCGGGGATATATAAGCCGCGTCCGCTTCAGGGGAGAAACCCTAGCCGCCACCCACTCGCGCTCCCTTTCCATTCGCGTGCTCTCCCTCTCCTCCCCGTGCGCTCCTCCCAAATCCCCTCCCGTGCTGCCGCTGCCGCCCCTCCCTAGCTCGTCCGCCGCGCCGCCCCTCCTCCTGCTCGTCCGCCGCCGCCCCGCGCCATCCTCCTGCTCGTCCGCCGCCGCCTCGCGCCCTCCTCCTCCAGCCTCGTCCGCCGCCGTCGCCTCCCTGGCTGCGCGTCCCTCGGAGCAGCGCGCGGGCCGCCACCAGGTCGTGAGAGGCGGCCGTGCCGCGGCGGCCGGGCAGGGTGGCGGCGGTGGCCAGTCATGGAGGTGGTCGGCCGGGCCACGGCGGCCGCCGGGCAGGGCGGCGGGCAGGGCAGTGGCGGCCGGCCGTTTGTGCCTTGTCCACAGCGGCAACAACCATGGAGGAGGGGGTGCGTGTGGCCGGGCAGCCGCCGTTCGCGGCGGCCTCCTCTGCCCAGACCTCGACCCTGAACGCAGCAGCGACGTGTTGTTGCACAGCCCCGAGCGTGGGGATGCTCCTTCCCGACCACGGTCGCCCGACGACGGTGGCTGTCTTTTCCGGCCTCCATCTTCCGGCCGGCTCCGGCTCCATCTCCACTCCCAGCAAGAGGTACAGTCTAGGTACGTGAGATTGGAAAGAGAGGGGCTGAGTTGGAGTTTGATTTTTTTTCTTCTTGTTTTGCTCACAGAGGGAGGATCTGGTTCTTGAGAGAGAGAAGTCACTGGTTCATTTTTCTTGATCCGACAAGACTAATTTGGATTATTATCCAACAAGGTCCAGTCGTGTGTTACATGGCTAAGAGGCCTCCCACAAGGTACTGCTCATTATATGATTGCTGTCTACTGCTTGCTCCACTTTGTCTCACATGATTGCTCATTGATATATATTTTCTCTTTTTGTTGAAGGCCTTCATGCTGTGAATGAAGTCGGGTCTGCACAATGAAGCATTCAGAAAGAGCAGCCCTCCTTTCCCATTTGCTAGCCCTGAATTAAAGGTCTATTTTGGTCATCTCTTGTTGAGTTGCTTTCTGCTTTACTACTTCATTCTCCTTGCTATCCTGTTGGGGTGGTCAGAATATATAATTTAGGTGCTGGTTTGAATCAGTAACAATGGTGTGTTTGTACATATCAGCCGCTGGGTTTAGATTGTGTTTACCATTGAAAACATTTTCGTTAGTAGGCTGGGTTTAGATTGTAGGTATTGTGGGAAACAATTTCTCGAGTTGGTTCATTTGCATGCTCATGTATTTTATTACGTACATGATGTTTGTGATTCCTTGTTTGTGCAGATTAATAATTTGTACACTTTAGGTAATTACCTCTTTTTGAAGCTTGCTCCAGTCAATGATAACAAGGTTGAGTAGTCATTTTACCTATTCATAATTTTTCTATTGAAGGAGATCATGATGCTCCTGATTATCTTGTCCTCATGGATTCTCATTTAGTTCTCTAACAATTTAGGTATTGAACGGAATAGGTTGAGTGGTCTTCATGAGGTATTCTTTCATGGAAGAAACACAAGGGACAACTCTGAAACTGTGGACTCAAAGAATGGTTAGTTTAGTTCATATATTTTTTCTAATGTTATCATCTGGACCTAAATATAGGTTAGAGTCTACAGAATTGCTCAGAGCTTCTCTCGTGTAGTGTTATGCCTTGCTGCTGGCTACCTTAGCTTTAGTCATATTCTAGGTATGATGTAGATGTTTCTGTGCACTGCTCATTTCCGAGAAACTTGTGGATATTATATACATCTTCTGTTTAGTTGGGCAACAACTAAAGAATCTGTATTTTTTGTTTCAGGGAAGCAAGGTGACGTGCTGATTTCTCCCAGCTCTCTTTTTTCTTAGATGTGCTCTCCCGTGCTTGATATTTTTTGCCATTGCAACGGGAGGTATCTTCTTACTAAGAGAGCTCACTTATGCTCGCTAGGTGTTCGACAAGTTTTCCAGATGAGCTAATGTGTTTTCTCTGGTTGCAGTGCAGGCTGGACAAGAGACGAGCCCGCCGAGGCTAGCGTGATATGGCATCATCAAAGTACTTTCGTAATGGTTCTGTGTGGTGATATATAGATCCTTATTTGTACTCTCAAGTTTGCAACTTATTTTCTTTCTCAAGTTTTCAGCCCAGCCAAGCTAATTGTATATATATTTTTTCTGAAATATCTTTTGAGCAGGATGCAAAAGATTGAAGGTTGACTCACAGCATACAGTTGTTCTGCGAGTAGTTACATACTTCCTAACGCATCGACATGTCGCCTTGGATTGATAAGGTGTGTTTCCTTTCCAATCTGTTCTTTTGATGCTTTATGTGATTCAACATGGATTATTGGTTCATGTTATTTTACAAATTATGCTATGTATCCTGATATTGGTACATGATAATTTGCTAGAAAGATTCAGCAGTAAGCTTTCAATCATGGGAGGTTTAGCATTAATATTTCCATGTGTTTGTGTCAAGTCATTACCACCTTCTCCTTTTTATAAATCTATTGGAACCTGCTCTTTTAACTTAATTCAAACCTTCTGTTGCTCAAGGAATATGGCCAATGACGATCCATGTACGAAGTGATTACTTGGATATCACACTGCAAGAAAACAATAGAGTAAACAGGAAAATGTGGTACTCTCAAGTATAGGGAATGGTTTAAATGGTGCAGACCAGGAACAAAATCTGATTATGCTAGCTACAAAACTGGAGTGGAGGTATAATCAAGTAGTTTAGTGCTTGCTATTTTAACAAATTGGTTGGATAACATACTTTGAAATAGAAAAGTAGTAACTACAGAATAGTGTTTGAAATTAAAGAAGATGCAGAGCTCACACAAGCTGAACGCAGAGAAGAAGAGCGAACAAGAAAAAGAGGCATGCATGTATTATTTATTAGGTCTTTCAGGTTTCGCTCACTATAGCAGTTCATGCCTTTTAAGAAACTGTTTTGCCGTGCAAAAAAAGACATGCATGCTGAATCTATTGTAGGACATAAGTTTTAGCGTATGCTGTACTCACCTGGACAACTGATCATAAATCAGATGTGGATTTGAATGAATATGCTCGCCTTGTGAATTGGTTTGTTCGGTTGTTCTCTAGATGAAAATATCAGAAATGCAGAACTAATCTTACAAGTATGTGGTTTAGTTTCTTGGCTCATGGACAGAGTTTCACCTGAACTGAATGTGTGTTTTAGGTCAATGTTATGATACGGAGCAGAAGGATACCATGTCTATGGTAGAAAATGAGGGTTCTTGAGGAAGAGTGCATCTGGTAGATTGCACGTTTTATCGCCTCCTATTGTCTTACATTTGATTCACATGGTTGCCTCTGTCTGCCGGAACTGCTCAAAGGTATAAAACTGCAAGTTTCTGATATATTGCACATCTCATTGAGCAACTAACTAATGAGTCTTAGGATGCATTTTTACGTACATGGATCAGTTAGTTTTTTGGCGTGAATTTGATATCATGATATGGACATTCCTTTTTTCTACACTAGCTGAGCTATTTAATTACACTAGCCTGAGCTATTTTGATTGGTTTCTCTGCGCTCTTTTTGGGCCATATCAAAGCGATCAACCTACTCATTAATATTCTTAGTTACTCATGCTTTCACGACTAATGAAATGCATGTTGTTTATTCAGGTTGGAGACATTCCAGATGATATGGTCAAACTACGGGGCAATTTCTTATTTGTTTGTCAACTCAACTCAGTGCACATAGGTTAGTATTAATTCTACATCGATTGTGTGATTTTCTGCTCCCTTAGACCTTTGTTTATTTATCATCGTGCTTTGCTGGTAGCTTGGCACACATTGCACTGTCTTTTGTGTTTAGATTTTCTTTTGAAGTTGTTTCGGTCAAGCTGCTAATTATTTTACATGCATCATGCCAACATCTATGTGTGTTTATTTCATCTCACCTTATCTGCAAATAATAGCTGAAGTGTATGTTTGTTTATATTGTTTCACCTTATCTTCAAATAATAGCTAAAGTGCCCATATATCTCTCTAACAGTTTTGTCGTCTTCAATCATGTGCAATGAACTTTGACATTGTTTTAGATGTAGCTAAGTTTTCTTGGGTGATACCTATACCCCTCTATTTGCAAGGGATTTATGTATTTTCTGATTGCTCTAACGATTAGGCTAAATTGCTTGATCAGAAAGCAATTTTTTAATCACTCGTGTGTGTAGTTTCTTAGAATTTGGTCAGCAGATCCTTGATTCAAATGCAGAAACTAAGCTTAATTTAAACTGGTAGATTTGCAATAGTTAGTTATTTGTAGCCTCTTCGTGATGTGCAGTACAATTTATGTATGGAGTAACATAGGTGTTTCAAAATAAGAATGACAACTACTAACTAACGGTACTGCATTGGGTGTTAGAGATCGTGGTAGATCATTCTGGATTTATTGTGTGTAATATCGCAGCTATTTTAGGTACCTTTTGAAATAATAGTGGGTGTGCGCAAGATTTTTCTATATACGTTGTCGCCTCTATTCTCATACAGGACAAAGGTACAAAGTGCAAGCTTTCTACTCTGATTCATGAACTGATCATAGGATGCAGAACTATTTTTATGCTTTAGAAACACTAGCTTGATTAATTAGTGTCTTTCCGCGATCAACGAATTAGTAAGGTTGTCAAGGATTGTGACTTGCCTTGGAGGCCGCGAACATATCAAGAATTTCTTCCAAGCAACAATGGTGGTACTGTGGTTTCCACCATTGTTATGTTCATGCAGATCCGCACACGTATATCTGTAGTAATTCACTCTGTCCATCCAGAGTTGCAATTAGACTGACATTTTACCTACTCAAATAACATTGCTTAATGTACCCACAGTACTAGGCTCGCAATTTTATTTCAAGGCTGAACCAGCAAAGACTCCTTGATGCTATATGGTTGACTAAAATCTTGAGAGGAACAAAGCTTGCAACTTCTCTTTCTGCTTGGTGTCTTCTAATTCTTGTCGGACTATCCTCACATGAACATTCATAATATCACAATTGATCATTTAAGTTTAGGGTGTGATGAGACAATTTGCACAATATCCTGCTATGTGTTTCTTATTCTTTTCGGTGTTTCCTTCTTGCAGCTACCATCAGGTGTGTTTCTCGAAAAAAAAATCCACGATTATTTCTCCTGACTTACCAGATTCGCCGCATTTGACCTCACCTAGGTAGCCATACCCATCTCTTTCTCCTGATTTGCCTCCTCCCCTCCTCTCTTTTAATTTAATCCCCACAACTTCTCTTTTTATCTGTGCAGATGCTTATTAATCCACGCCTATGAGGTGCAGCCCCTTTTCTATGTTGTTCCATGGCACCAATTGTCTGCGTTCGCTAGCCTTTTCTTCATTTTAATTTTCATTCATACAACAACGTATGTGGTTTGGCTGAATGTTTCGTTAAAGTTTCTTATAGATTTTCTTCATAATTTGTTGCTTATGATTTAGGTTGTTATGATGAATACATTGCTTAGAATAAGACGATCGTGCTATTCTTCAGCCCTTGCTACTTAATTTTCTCTGAATAATTGGTTGTTTGTCCACTGGAAATGTGTGTAGACTGTATGATTTGCATTCATGTAGACCCTATTAGTTCTCAATTTGATTTTAATTTGATATTTTTGTTCAATTACAGGTCTTATATTAGATGAGAATCTGTGGTGAATATATGAATGAAGCAAGTTTTAGGTTTTATATTAGATGTGGCATGTATTTAGTTTTCAAAGAGAAAGATCGCAAAGGATCTATGTATATAAGATGAAGCAAGTTTCAGGTTATCTTATGCTCTTTCTCACTCTGTTTTTTATAATAGCCATACTAAAAACTGGTATTATCTTATTGGCTATTTCACTTCTATAATCTTTCATTTTACCCTATTGTACTGCAAGTTCCATTCCAAGTTTTTGTTCTCAATTGATTAATACTTAGTGATGTTCAAAAAGTATATATTAGCTTTATGTGTCTCTGAAGGTAGTTTGTTGTGCATAAAAATTCCCTGTAGCTGGCGGCTGTCCTTTTAGTTGTGCTCGAGTTCTTGGTTTGTATACGGTTGGCGCTTAAGCAAATTTTCGGTTATGTTTTACATGTTCTCGAAAGTTGGAAGTTGCGATTTCCCTTCAGACACTCTAATCCATTACATGTTCTCCAAAGTTCCTCCGATTGGAGGATCGTGCTTTGTTTTTACTGAATTTAGTAAATGCCCCTTGGTTAAGTCAGTCACACAGTGAATTTAGTATATGAGGAGTCTTTTGGGAGGTGATGTAATGATTTCTGTTTGGTATAATTATGTCCATTTATTTCTCTCTTATTTACTGAATTTACCGTGTAGCTTCACTGCAATGATGCATTTCTTCACGAGTTAGTTTTGTCGCTACTTCCTACCGCTTGAATTCCCCTGTTCCCAATTAACAAGATTTTTTTTACATATTATGGTTGTTTGATCCCTATATTATTTTTTAAAACCCCATATATATTTTAAGCAACAGTGGAATTAAGCTCTGATTCTTCTTTGGCTTGCAGGGTGTTGGCTATTCGAGTTACGTGTGTCGGTATGAGGGGCCCTGATCAATGGCAACAGGAGATTCTACGTCTGATTCGCCATCTTTTTTCAGCCCGGTTGAGGTTTGTCTCCAACCATGCATCTTCTCTAATACTTTTTTGGTATTATTTTTGGTAAATTTGACAGGCATGCACTAGGTGCCTAACAGGTTTCTTTGCACTCATGGTAGGAATGGAAGGACGAAGGTTGTTGTTCAACATGTACTAGAGTTAGTTGCTTCTTCTACTGAAAATATCAAGAAAAGTGCAGCAGCCCGACATCTGAATCATGATCCCTCGCTACTCATATTGCTGGTAAGTAGATGAAATATCCCTCACTACTCATATTGCAGTTATTTTCACAAGGCATGGCAATGTGTCGTGTTTATTGCGGTGATTTAGAATGTGAGAAGTAGATGATG